>JAUKPT010004093.1:0-11413 GCA_032273505.1 Nanomia bijuga | reverse complement strand
GTTCGCACAATAGAGGACTTTCGAATAAGCAAATAATAATTGGGGGTTAGTACCCCCCTGGGAGTGCCCCTTTAACAATTTGTAATGTACAAATTAATAAATTTGCAAATACTAAAGCTTAAATTGGAAATGCAGGCATTTTTTTATTTGTAAGTATATATTTTGCTATTTAATTTTGTATTTATTTATTAGTGTGTATATTGCATTAATTTGTTTCTATTTATTTATCAATCTATTTATTGTAAATTGTTTTTAATTTATCAGGAAAATATTTGTTGACAAGTTGTGTAAAACATTTGTCCTTAATATCATTAACAGTACAAATATTGCTCTTCATATATTCTAATTCTAACTTGTGTCGGCATGCAACAAATGCTGACGTGATTCCTTACGTAAAACTGTTTTATGTTGTTCATGTTGATCACATAAGCAATATTAGTTTCCAGCACACTTCACTGAGGTGTTGATATAAAAATTTCAGAGTAAGACTGTAATGAACAGCATATGACATCATTTGTTTACATGTTGTCTCTGAAACCGTCACCATTCAACCAATTCTTAGTACAGTTACGTGCACATTGTCCGAGAGGAGATGGATGTTAACATTGAAATCTGTCTGTTTTTTTTTATGTTTTTGATTAGAAGATTTTTACCAACGCCTATCACTGAATATTTTCATAATATGTTCAGTAACGGATCTGGTCCTTTTTCTGAGTATCTATGTATCTATGATTTTGCTCATGACTGGCTCATTATGGTCGGTCCTGAATGGTTGGATTTGGTTGGGTGATAAAAGCATTCTAAACGTTCAGAAACTATTTCGTGACCTATCCATCTTCTATTATCATTCTTTGAGTCAAAAACTGCATTTTTGATCTAAAATGAGTGTTCCCAATTCCATTAATATCTCTAAAAACATTCCATATTCGCCACAGATTTTAGTAAAAGAACTATATATGTGTTCAGTTTTTGTTCAAGAAGAAAATTTGCATATTTTACTGCTTTTTAATTGTTTTTTTTGCCACATTTTCCTTGTTGACTACAGAATTTTGTATTTGGGATGGATCTAAACGCCTAGAAAAAGCCTCGCCAGACATCTCTGACACAAATTGGGAAAAAGTTTGTTAAAATGAATTTCAGCACTGCATCTATAAAAGAACGAAATTGAAATAGATGAATTTGTTTACATGATCACATAGTAAGATGAATAGAATTCCATGAATCAAATCTCTTTTTCTTCATATATGTAGTAAGTTCATGTTTTACAACGAGTTGTAATTGTCATATAATTGTAGTACATTGTAATTTGATAACAAAACCATGTTTTGAATTTCACAAATGTGTCTCAGATATTTTACTTGTTGCTTTATGAATATGTACCAGATGTTGTGTGGAACGGTTTATCTATCTTTTATATTGGTAGTTGAATTCATAGTAGACTCAATAGTTCTATCAGAAAATTTAAGACCATTTCGGGGAAAATGTACTACATAATGAAGAATCTTAACATGAGTACAAATCATAAAAATGATGACATTTTGAAATTAACCAAAAGATTTTTGATGATGTAATTTTCAATCAATGAAATGGTAAATTTCATGATCTCCATAAGAAAAACATCAAGTTAGCCCAATTCACTTGCTATTAAGATCACACAATCACACATGGGTTGTAATTGTATTGGATTGATTTATAAAATTTTGAAACAAAATTACATGAAAAATATTCCTGGAATAAATGTTAACCTGAATTATCTAGTCAGTAAAGTGAAATATTACCTAACTTATAAAGTGGTAAGGGAGTTACAACATATGGTGGTTAAAATTTATCCTTTTTGGGCTTAGCTATTCGGGAATTGGATGAAAACAATAAATCAGCTTGAAAATGTAGTGACCACCTAACAAATTTCTAAGATGCATGGCACAAATGACCATCCCCTTCATGTAAACATTTGTTTGTTTAAGAGTAAAAAGAGTACTCACTAAAATTTTCTACTTACTTTGATAACAGAGATGCATGAAACAGGTTTTCACTATTTCTTTCTATCTATTTCTGGATTTAACTAATATACGGGGCGGGGGTAACACTAATGTTAAAAAAATATCTGTATGGAAGTCCGAACCATCTGATTTTGATAAAATTTGAATAACTGATGAAATAATACACCAAGAAAGTTGTTTTAAGGAAATCTAAATTCTTCCAGGTAATATCAAGTTATAAGCATATTTGGTTTTGGAATGATATCAAATGCACCCGTCTAATAATTTGATGGGGCATATAAATTTTCCTTAATGAGATTTTAAGAATAACGTCATAAAAATCTTTACTATTGTTGCCTTTTGAGTAAATGAAAACAATATCGACTTGCTGATGATTATATTTAAGTCTACATGTTTCGGTTAAACAGCCATCTAGGACAAAAAAATAAAAATACATAAATTAGAATTAAAACTAAAATATAAATTTTTATTTTCATTATAAAAAGCATTCAACTAAAGAAAAAAAGAATAGTAGCAGAAATTATTTCTCGATTAATTTTTCAAGAATCTACAAATAGTTCTCAACTTTTAGTTGAGTTAGGATCTGAAAAAGTGTGGCTGTCCGTGTGTCAACCCAAAAGTTACGAAGAGTTATTGGCATTAAGATGTAGTTGGATCGTCTAACAAAACTGACGGAGCCCGATTTTCAAAAAAGTGTGGTTTTTGAGATATTGTCTGAAAACCTCTATTTTTAGGGTTTTTTCAAGATTTGCTCGAAATCTAACTTATTGATCTATGTTGATTTTAAGATATGTTGTAGCCCTAATGAATACAGGTCTTAAAAAAAACCGCATGTCCGGCAAAATTCTGGTTCTCAAGATATGGTGTCTGGAAGTTGTTCAAAACGTACCTATCTTTGGAATCGTTTTTTGACATCTTCTTTTCATTTTCATGGACTCGATTCAATGTGGCTTAAAATACTTGTATAACAAGCGGCATGTCAATCCAACTGTCTGGTACGAAGTTATGGCTGCTTAAATTTCTCTACTTGACCATTTTTGGGGCCATTGTTTGACCTGATCCGTTCGTTTTTGTTGAGATGGAGATTCTTTCAATCGATTCAGCATAAATAGAACTATTTTCATGCCAAATATAATTTTTTTTAGAGCTTCCCTTCCCCGGAAAATTTGTAAAAATGTAAATGTTTTGTGTTTGAAGGGTGCAAATATTATAATTTCTTAATTGAAATGTGAAAGAAAGTGATACTGAATAATTTTAAGTCTAGTTAAATCCTAAAAGTTGAGTCTCTTGTGTTTGTCAAGTTAACAATCTAGTAGTAGTCTGAAGAGTATTTATTGGGAAAAATCAAATTGCTTTAGAAAATTCAATTGTGCTTTTCATAAATCGCATTAACGTTTGACATAATTTGCAAGCAAAAGCATTTATCTTTTTTTTAGATATAATGTTTGCAAGAGAAAGACAGACGTAATTGAAATATGCATACAAGATTTTATTGAAGAATGATATTAGATTAGTTTTTTGAGGACATCCTATCAATTAAATCAGATAGCTATTCATAGTTTCAGTTGATTTTTACCAACTTTTAATTCTTTTAGCTCCTTCTTACAGAAACTTATAAAGGCATCTTATGTTCAACCCCGAGGACCACCCTCATCAGAGGCTCAACCCCCTCACTGGGGACTGGGTCCTGATCTCACCGCATCGTACAAAGAGACCTTGGGACGGTGCTATCGAGCCGACAGAAGATGAAGTCATACCTCGACACAGTGATAATTATCTATGCCCTGGTGCTACGAGGAGTTCTGGTAAAGTAAACGATCAATACACAAGTACTTTTGTCTTTGAGAATGATTTCCCTGCATTGCTTGCTGACACACCAACACCTGACGAAGATGTGAACACGTCAAACGATTTGATGCAATCTCGTAAAGCAACAGGTGTTTGCAAGGTGATGTGTTTTCATCCTTACTCAGACTTGTCACTCCCCCTCATGAAAGTTGAGGAGATTGAAAACGTGGTTCGTTGTTGGGTCAAAGAGTATACTGAACTCTCATCGGTACATAAATGGGTCCAAATATTTGAAAATAAAGGGAAAATGATGGGGTGCTCAAACCCACATCCACATTGCCAGATTTGGGGTTGTGATTTTCTTCCAAATGAGGCACGGAAAGTAGACAAGAATCAATTAGAATATTTCAATAGAAAGGGAACAGCAATGCTTATGGATTATATTGAATTGGAATTAAAAGAAAAGACTCGTATTGTTTGTGAGAATGAAGCTTGGCTTGTGGTTGTCCCTTATTGGGCAACTTGGCCTTTCGAACTAATGGTGCTACCAAAAGAAGTAACTCATCGATTAAGTGATCTCACAGAAAAACAGCAGAAATTGTTAGCTTCAATAATGAAAATCTTTCTGACTAAATATGACAACTTATTCAAGACTTCTTTTCCCTACTCAATGGGGTGGCACAGTGCACCCACAAATAATGATGGCAGATGTTGTAAGCATTGGCAACTGCATGCCCATTACTATCCACCATTATTACGAAGTGCTACAGTGAAGAAACATCTTGTTGGGTTTGAAATGCTGTCTGGAGTAATGAGAGACTTGACACCTGAGAAAGCTGCGGCTTTATTGAAGAATTTATCTGATGTTCATTATAAAGAGCAATGATTTGAGGGATTTCTACAAATAAATTTGCTGTTTGTTCATTGTCAAAAAACTGATTGGTTCACTTAAAATTGCTTAGATAAATTCAGGCTTCTTTCGAATGAGCTGAGGGATTTTCTCAAAATTATGGTTTGATTGAAAATTATTAGATGATTCAATGAAATAAAAAACAAACAATTTTCACTAATAAAAGGAGAAACCATGGTTACATTCACATATGTTAAACCTAACAGATCTTGACAATGCAATTTTCAACCAAAGACTGTCAAACCTTTTTGAAATGATCTTGTAATGATAAGATTTAGCTGTTGTATAGGGGTTATAATGCGAAAAATTGGTTTATGGTAAGAGAATATTAATGCCCATAAAGAATGCCATCTATATATTTATAGATTTAAGAAATTTAATAGCAGAGGAATTATAATTGTATTAAGTTTATAATGTTTAAAGTTATTTTTCTATGGTATACTAAAATTTAGATTGTTTTAATTTAAAAACCGGTAATGTCGATTTTGTTGATCTGTTGCTTTTATGGCTTAAATTAAGTATCCTCGTTCTTAACATTCAGACCATGGTAATTATTTGAATATTTCACTTTGGTGCTAATTGTGTCTAAACATGGTTTTTAAGGTCATTAATAGCATTTTTTTGAATATAAAATCACATGGGGTCTCATGAACATGTTATGCACCAGGTTTTAAATATAAATTTCAAAATTTTACCAAACTTTCAGATTGAATCTCTATGCATTGAATCTCTGTGCCAAGTTATTGCTCTATAGTATGAATTATTTCAGTCAATTACCACAAAAATACCATTTCCAGCCATTTCTACTAGACCTTCAAAAATAGAAAATACTTGGACCTTCAGACCAACAACCATAGTTATTAGACAGCTTGAAGAAATAATTGCAATTAGTTTGGATGCAGAATATGTATTTTTTTATCGCTGCACAAAAAAACAGGGAATTTTGAAAAAATTATACCTGGAAAACCATTCCTTTAAAGTTGTAAAATACCAAAACAATACTATCTTTTATTTCAGAGTGAAAAAAAAATGAATATCATTAAAGTTGACACAAATGAAAAAAAGAAAGAGAAAGTTAGAAAGCTTCTTTTAGAATTGGGGATTTTAAAGAAGTCAGCAAGTACATACAATAGAGAGTACATTCAGAGTGCAGTGCTAATTCCACTATATTTAAAGGAGAATGATCTACATGTCTTACTGACCGAGCGTACAAAAAGCATTTCTATTTATGCTGGTGAAGTCTGTTTGCCAGGAGGTCGTTGTGATGGCAATGAAGACTCCATTCAAACAGCTTTACGGGAAAGTCGCGAAGAGATCGATTTAAGAGAAGAGAACGTAGATATTGTAGGTATACTAAATCCCCTTTTAGCTACTAGGAATTCAAAATTTTATCAAGTACATGGAGTTGTCGGTATCATTAAACAAAGTTTCAGTACAGACATGAACACAGATGAAGTAGGCCTCATATTTTCAATGCCATTGAAGAACTTTGTGACTAAAACTAAATACTCAAATAAACACAAATCATTTTGTGTTAAACATGCAAGGGGAGAATCGCCATCAGATGGTGTGTTTTTAGTTTGTGGAATGACTTTCTTTATGTTGTATTTCTTTGCGTGTGATTATTATAATATTGTTCCGTCGCAAAAGGTTTTTGAAGCTATACCAAATTTTAATGACAGTTGGAAGTCATACTTGAGTTCGAAGTTGTAGCTATTTTCATACTCGGGGAGGATGAGAGGTAGGAGTCAAATAGTTCATTTACAAACTGTTACAAAAATGTTACAAACTGTTTATGACCAACAGCATATATTTATTGTATAGTCGTGTTTAGCGGCTGTTTCTAATGTTACAATGTAATGTCCTCTATTATTTAAATCCATTCGAGTGTTAATTTTTTGAATGGTACTTTTTTGGCAATTTTTTGCTCTGCTTACTTGTTGGTATTGGTCAACTAGTGTGAGAAAAATGTTTGCATTTTGTTTTGATTGATTTATTTCAAAATGTTATCATATGATGTTTAGTTCAAGCTATAAATAAGAAAAATATTTTTTAATAAACCATTCAGATTTTTGATGATGTAGATTTGAACCAAGGAAGCGTTGAATTTGCCTGAAATTTGTAGACAAACCCTAATTGTATCATGAACTGTTTTTGCATTCAATTTTTCATGCATTTTCACGCACTGGTCAGGAAAGTTAATTAGTTAATAAAACAAAAAAGGATGGAATAAACTTGATATTCAACATTTTTCTAATCATAAAAGCAGTGATTTAACGAAGTGCTGAAAAGGAAGGGGATTAAATGTATTCCGACAAAATGACGAAAAAAACCTACTAAAAAGAAAAAAATTGTCTGAATATTTTGACAAAATTTCACAAAATCAATTTCAAATTGTTATTGAATGTAAAAACGTAAAACTCTCATTAAGAATTGAGAAGCACATTGAAATAGATATGGACATGGGGTTGTAGAGGATCCTCATTTGGTTGTCTTGTCAAGCTTCCATTATATTTCATTTTAGGGATTGTCTACGAATTATCAGTAAATTTGCCATTCGATTGGTTGAACATTACATCATCACGTTTGATTCACTCAGAATTGTTTTCATGAATTCTAGTTCTAACAAAACATCAAATGGTGACATTTTGATGTAATTTTCAACCAATAAAAATTCAAATTCGTAAACAATCTCTTAATCACTCTTTATGAATGATCCCTAATATTTTAAGAATCTATGAAATATTAGTTTTAATTTTAATTTAAATTGTTTTTTTGCTTCATATTTTTATATTTGAATATCACTAATTTTTTAAGTAAATATTGAATCATTTTGTACAGGGATAAATTTCAGAAAAGATTAATTAGTGTGATTAACACAACTTAGCTTATTGTTTTATTAGATGTTTTTGGATGTGTGTGGTGTTTGTGTGAATATGGGGGGGTCTCATTTACTAGATTTTTTACTTAAGGTAAGGTAAGATATGACTTATGATGGAACAGTCGCTTAGCCGTAAGCTAATCCACGGCCTATAGCTCCATTAGTGTTTTGTCAGGTACCAACTGACTACCCAATTTCCCTCACATGGCATGGGTTGACCCGTCAGACTTACAGCCTAACGATTGTAGTATCACACTTCAATTGATGTTAACTAGCCTTCAATACTTCAGAGTAGAATTGATTTTTTTTGGCGTGACTGGGTATTGAACTCAGATCGCATGGTATCTAGTAATGATAGGTGTGGCACTTAACCGCTCGGCCATTCATCCATCTGCTCGGCCATTCATCCATCTGCTCGGCCATTCATCCATAACATAACATGTCTACTCTAAGAAAAGGGTAAGAGAGATAAGTGTACTCTTATATGTATTATTATCACATTGGTATGAATATGGCTTTAAAACTTTGATGAAGGAGGCAAAAATGTTGATTACATTTTTTTGCATGTGTGAATTTTGTCCATTAGGGTATGAATTGTTTTGAAGATTTAAAAAAAAGTTTTCCTCAAAGCTTTAAAGTCATTCTACGTTGGTCCAGCTCTAGCAGTGCTTGATAAGCTATTATTGCCTATTATTGCCATTCGAATCATTCAAGTTTTCAGATTTTTAAACCTGAATTCCTGAAATTAGAACCATATGGTACTAACTCCAAGATGACTTTGGTACCCCAAAATGGTATGTTGCGTGAAAACTCTTATAAATAATTAAGTTGCACTTGGCTGCAGAGCTGCCGAAATAATAGCCAATAGTGCCCTAACTGAATGTTTTTCTAAAGGTAAAGTTGAAAATAAATCCAAAAAAAAATGTCATAGCAATCTTCTAAGGCCAAGCTAAGTTGTTCTTGAAATTTGCATCACACGGGCATCGATGTTTACCCCCTTGTCAAGCAGTTTTAAACCAAGTATATATGTGTCGATTAATTTTATCACGATATATTGCAGAGTTAAAACATATATGCAACAATTTTCATTATACTTTGCTGTTCCAGTTTTCAAATCACTGTATTAAAAAATTATTCTAAAACTTGACTTGCAAAGCATTAGAAAATATATCAACTTACATTTGCTATCACTTGTAAAGATGCTAGCGAAATGTTAGAATAGAGACGTATTGCTGCATATTGAAAGTAGTTGGGACATTTAGCATTAGATGACTATCTTATTAATAATAGTGAATCCCGCCTGAAATATTTTGAAATATTTGTTTTAATTTAACCCTTAATGAGTTCTGACGTCAGCATTCGATTGTAAATCGTTTTATAGATAAACTTTGTATTTGAACTCGTCCATAAAGCAGTAAACAGTATTTATCTGTATGGCGTACTTACTTAGTTTACGCAAAGAACGAAGAATAAAATAAATTAATTATTTCTATAAAAAGTCATTATTCAATGTGTGAATTTTTTACATCAAGTGCGTCATTTGTCAAAAATGTATTTTTCGTTCATAGAATTTTGGGAATTAGTTTTAGCGTCTTATTTAAAGAGAGTAGCAAACTGATTTTCTGAAATTTGACCTAAATGCTAAGGTCATGTGGTTTGGACAAAATTTTATCTATCGCATTGATTTTTTGTTTCTTTTTCTTTGAAGGGGAGGGAGTGAATTTTCTTGCTGTCTCCCTTTCTAGGGGTATCATTTGAGGGATACCTTAAGCAAAGGAATTTAATATATCAAATTTGGGTCCTTTTTGCGAAGTTAAATTCTGCAAAACACGTTTAAATTAGTCATTTCTGAAAAAGTTGCCTTTTTCTCTAATCTTGCGAACCATCATTCCTCAAAAATATGTAATACAAAACTCTGCCCCCCTTGAGAATTCAAACATGAAAATTCATACCTCCTCCCCAAAAAAATCCAGTGGAAAATGTTTTTTCTCACTCCAATCATAAGTGAGAAATGGGGAGGGAGGAGAAAAAAAAAATGTTGTTTTTCATTTATGTTTGGTCCCTCATATGATACTTTCATTTTTTCTTAGATTTAAATCAAAATTAGAAAATGACACTGACACCTGAGTGCTGGGTCAGGGCTGTTCGTCATCTTGCAGATGGCGATGGTCTAAAAGCGAACATTAAAGGAAGTCTTCTAGGAAGCATTGCAATAGGTCTCGTCGCCATGATTTGTAGCATTATCCTGGGACCAATTGGGTTACTTCTCGGTGGTATTGGAGCAAGTATTTATGCATACATTAAAATGAAGGGAACATATAGGCCGTTATCATCCGTCATGAAGAGTCTAACTGAAGAACAGAGGAAATTATTTTATTCTGAAATCGCAGAAATTCGCTCACAGATTTCAGCGCAAGATTTTATTGAATTACTTTTATTTTTGAATGGCGCTGGTGGATTAGTGATGAAGAAGCAATTGCTCGAAACCACATGCATGTTTTTGAAGAATACATTGAATGCTGACATTATTGGAGGTAAATCAAAATAAAGAGAGGGGAGAAAATATTGAAAATATTTTAGGAGATTCTATTTACTAGATATTATGGAAGAAGATTATTGGGGAAAATGTCTTTTTTAAGTTAATTTAATATAAACGAAGAAACATTTACAATTTGGCTAACAGTTATAGCATAATATTTTCGAATTCAATTTGTGTGATGTCACAGCAAAGTATACCGTGAGACAATCAGAATATTATTGTAAGTATTAAGTATTACTTACTACTCTATTTATTCATTGTTATTTGAGAAAAAGTATTTTTTATAATCTTAGTTCTTAGATATGTTTTAGTTCACTTGTAAAAGGTTTTTATTTGCAGTAGTATAATTGTGATGTTTCAGGGTGTTAGCTAGGACCATAAAGGTGATGTAAGACTGATCTTTAAACTACCAATTGAGTCATTTTAGACTTATTTTAAAGTGGGAAATTGCAGCCCCCTTGACATTGCAATGGTCTCAGTTGAGAATTTCTAGCTAACACTCTGTGTTTATTGTGATGTTAGTTGTGATTTGCATAATCTGTATAGTATATGGAGGGTCTTAACCCCAATCTAAAAAAATCAACACCCAATTGAGGATAAAAACTGATCCTCACTTAAGATATTGTTGACACCCACCATGCATGATTATGACCCCCAGAATTGATTAGTACCAGATGAAATTGGGTAAAAATAGAAAAAAAAGTACACAAAAATGTTCTTTATATAACCCTTAAAAACTATACTTGGTAAGATCATGGTCTTCTATAGATATGGCCTTATTCTATGCCGACAGAAAATGTTAATTGACTGTAACTAAATTTATTTTATAAATATAAACTTTTGGTTTTGTATATACAATGAAGACACAATTTGCAACACATTTGTGAAAAAACGAAACAAAAATTCCAAGGGGTTTAGCTTTTCCTCATATTGACAAAAAGTTCAAAATACGGTGAAATTATATTTGAAATTATTATTCATTGAATATAAGGAATTGTTCTTAAGATACGAGGGAAAAAATTATTTTCCCCATTTCATAATTTTTACAGGTTAAATACTAGTTATAATAAATTCAGTTATAGTTACTAGTTATAAATTCAACTTTAAGGAACTAAGGTACTGACTCTAAATCAATGAATTTACTTTTTGCTAAATATTCCAAGAACAAAAATGGGAAAAACTTTTTCATTTAGTATGTTGGTACCTTTAAATGTGATCTATGATAATAATAATAATAATAATAATAATAATAATAATAATAATAATAATAATAATAATAATAATAATAATAATAA
>JAUKPT010004092.1:0-11413 GCA_032273505.1 Nanomia bijuga | reverse complement strand
AGGTATTTGCACCGGACTTGACCGCACGTTTTAGATCGCGTGCCACGATCGGTAACTGCCCGTTTCATTAGTCGCCTTGAAAAACGTTTTAAAAACGCTTCGCTTAGGCGATTTGATCTGATTTGCCGTGCACACTGGGATATATATATAAATAAAAACAAAATCTACGGTATCGATCTGGAAAATTTCAGTCTAATGATTACGTCATTAACACTAAATTCCTGATCAATGCAATGCAATCCCTACGACATAAATAAAACTAATGTTTAACGTTGCAGTTACTACACGACATTCGAATTGGTCTATGGAATTACTAGGAGCACAAACACGCCTGCTTACTCGATAACACAAAGTCAGGAGTTTAATTGAGCAGCGGATGAGTTTTGACGCCCGACAACTTGATTTTTGACAACATTATTCAGTGATCCATTCTGCATTATAGTAGGTTCGTGTTCTTCCATCTACTGGAAAACTTCAGACTGACTTGTTCATTGTTCCATACTACAATGCCTAATAAAAATAATAAAAATAAACCCAACGGATTTATACTTTATGCTAATGAGATAAGAGATGATTTGCTAAGAGAAGGACATGTTATAAGAGGCATGCCTGATCTGATAAGTGTTGCATCTCCTAGGTGGAACGGTCTACCTGCTGATGAACGTGAGTACTATAAAGATCGAGCTAAATGGGAATGGGAAAACAGCAGAAACAATAATGCTTCTCAATACATGAAAAAACCAGTTAGACCTGATAGAAGAGATTGTTCTGGTGCATTAATGAGTGACCGTGTTGACATAGTAATGTTCAATGAAGAGAAGAAAAAGAAAGAACGGACTGAAGTATTTAGTTCATGGCCACAAGGTAGAGCCGTCACTGAAAGAAGTTTTTACTTTGTTTCCTTCATTTGTTTGTTGGAGGAACCAAATCCCCATCCAATAGAAGTTGCAGCAGTCGAATTCAGTTTGTTGGGTGGAATTTTACGTAACTGGCATAAACACATTAACCCAGGACCTATTGAAATGGGGTATCAGTATCTTGCTCAACAGATAAGTGAAACTACTCATCTCATTCCTGTAACTGGTATTGCCGAACCCAGAGATACATACACAAGTATTTACGATGAGTTGCTTCAATTTATATCAAGAGGGACTAATCACATTCCTCCAATTCATGTAAAAAAATCTGATTGCGAAAAAGTTGAAGGATGTATCAAATGGTTAGCTCGAATGGCTGGCCGCCCTCATCAGTTAAAAAGAATTTATGAACTTGATGGATTGATTATAGATTTAGATAGTCATTTAAATGGTCAACCCCAAGACTTTTTTAGAAGTCAGCAGCATGGAACAGAATTAATTTCATCTACTATATTTGATTGGGATAGTGAATCTAAATGTTCATTTCACCAAGAAAATGAGACAAAGTTTTGTGCCAAAGGTTACGTAAACAAATACTGCTTTTTAATGTCTCGATTTTTTTGTGAGGTTCACTGTATTCCAAGTACGGAAAATCATCAACCTGTCCATAGAAAAGAAAAACTTTATACTCTCATTAACAGCAGCAGCAGCTCTAGAGAAAAACCTAAAACTAAAACTAAAGAAGAATTTGAAAGAGATATGATGGCTAGAGAAGTTGCACAGAAACTTTCTAATTTTGCTATGAGAGAAAATGCTTTGGATGAAGATGATATTGAAAGAAAAGCTTTGGAAGATGAACAGATGAGACAAGAGCAGAAGAAGAGATGGCTATCGTTAAGAGGTGGTGAGAGTAATGCTGATTCTATGAATAGCAGTATTGTAAATGGTAGTGCATCAAGTTTGAATGAGGTACCAAAATCAGTTTTTGGTAGAGGTAGAGGTAGAGGAGCTGCTAGTGTCATGCAATCATTGCGTAGACCTGGTGACTCTGGCTCTGGAAAAGTTCAGCTTCCATTTGGTAGAGGAACAAAAATGTATACTGGTAACTGAATGTGACTCATCTGTTTAAACAGGGAATTAATTTGTCTTTTGATTTAGTGTTTATGGGTTGTTAATAAATATGATTTAATAAATACTTGATTTCCAAGCTGGCCATGATTTCTTCTGTTGAATACAGTGGCAAAATATCAATATTTATGTATATATGTACATTTGATTTTTTAGAGCAAGAAAAAAAGTTATTTTAATAGTGACTACATATAGGTTGAATGAAATTCCATGGGAAAGTATTATATCTTACTAACTCTTGTCAGTTTATTATTGTTATTGATGAGTATGCGAGTTGTGAATTTTTGGTTATGACCCAACCCTCTTGATCCAATGTGGCACTTGAAGATTAAGAAAAATGATTAAGATGAATCTGCATTTTTATTTTTTAAGTAAAAGACAACCAGAGTTTCATTTATTTTTGTATAGTATGTATTGTATGGTATTAAGATGACTTGTTACTTAGTAGCAGACCTCATTAGAAAAGTTGTTCTTATCTACAGCTAGAGTTCCATGTGCCAACTACTCTACCTACTCAAAATGAAACAGTTGGCAACAACAACACTTCAAATTTCTTAAGGGGTCCGAATTATTGTTTTGGTTTTATTCTATTTTTTAATATTTGTATGACTTATCTTTTGAGTTTTGATTTTTTGTGTGGGATATTTTAGATTTGCTCTAAGCAATTAATTTACATTGTCTACACCCCCCATTTGTGTTTGGAAATGCCAGGGAAAAAGTTTTCAGCATATCCTGCTAAAATTCCAGAAAGAAGGAGTAACCTCACTCGTGGGGATTGCATTTCAGCAGTGTTACTAGGCACATAATTAAATGTGTTCCAGTTTTACTTTCAGCTTAGCTACCACCACTTTTGTATTTGTTTTGTTTTCTTATAACAATATTGTTAAGATTTTTATTAAGATTACTATATAACAATGCCAGTTTATACAATTGCACTTCAACTAGTTGCATATTTTTTTGAACGTATATGCCTCTTATGAGTATTGTTTTTATAACACTTTGATTGGAATTTTAACACTGAAATAACAAACAGGGTTACCAGTGATTTTCCTACATTTCTTGATTTTCTGAAAAAAGTAATGATTTTTTTGTTAAGGTCATGATGTTGTTCCTGATTTTTAGTTATTTTTGGACAAAGAAATGTTTTAATGATTTTTATGTTACTTATTAAAAGAAAAAACTTTTGTGGAGAAAAATGTGTTTTTTGCTGCTTTTCGGTAAAAATTTCGGCAAAATTTAGACCCCACAAAAAATATTCTTTGGCATGAAAATTGAATAGGCTATTTTACATGATTTTTCTTATTTCTAAGAAAAATTGGTCATGACTTTCCTGACAGGATAGGGATATTTTGAGTTGGCAACCCTGAAATAACAACTTTCTTATTGATTTTTTTTTAAAAGATTCTGTTTATATTTATAAAAAGAGACATTGTTTAAATCTATTTGTTAAAAGTATATCTAAATGATGTATATATGGGTAGCATTGTATTTTATTCATTTACCATAAAAGAGAATGTATAGTTTATTATCTGTGTCTGTTTGAGAAGTGTAAAGTGTAATAACCTTTTTAAAAGGTTTTCAAAATATTGATGTTATCTGTTGATCCTTAAAAATACACTTCTAACTTCTGGGGAAGGAGGGGGAAAGACCTTAGCATTACTGCCCAACTAGGGAGAGGAGGGAGGGAAGTACCATTACTATAGGTTGGAATAAGAATTTCTTGGGTGAAAAAAATTGAAAAAATAATAAGCAGTGCAAGGTGACTCAGACCTTGGTCAGGGATGTTTAAGCAGGGGAGCTATTGATCACTTTCCTCAATCTAATTGTGCACAATTACAAAAAATCCTTCAAAGCTCCCTATAGAATGCAATGGTGAATATTCTTTCCGGAAGCCCCCACTCCTCTGCAGCATAAGTTTTTTTTGCCAAAAACAGAAAAACAGAGCAAAAATAAGCTTAATTCTTAGCAAATTTTAGTATTTTAGCATTTTTCTAGCATTTTTGGTCATTTTAAGCTGAGTCAACAAATAATTTGTGTGGTTTATACTTTTATTTTACCTAAAACAGTCTTTTTACTTCACATTACTACCAATTTTACCTTACAATCATGCAATATTGACAATTATCAGTCACAAAAAAACGCAGCAAAACACTATAAAAAAAACTAGGCAAAAATAAGAGTATGGATGGTTGGTGTCTGGGGCATAATTAAGCAATTTTGGCCAGAATACTCACCATTGATAGAATGTCCATTTGTGGAGAACTATTTGTGATTTAATTCACTCTTCTCAAATTATTTCAGGGTAGTGATGAGGCGCTGTATAGTTAAGTAATCCTGCACATCTTATTGAGAGGTCTATTGGACTCATTATTTTCTGAGTAATAACCATGACATGAGCATGAAAAAGTTATTGCGCCTTTCCATATTGGTCTCCAGAGATAATTTGATGATTTCTTACTGAGTAAACTAGTCATCCCTCAAACTAGAAAGTTATGGGTGCAAATACCAAACTAAAGCTTCTTATTAACTCAGCACAATATTTGAAGTGGAAATATTTTACCAAGTTTCCATTTTTCTTAACTATTTTGCTTCAATAGAGGTTGTATCTTTTAAGGAAAAATGCTAATTTCATTTAAGTTATGAACCAGTGATGAGAATTTGGTCTCTATAAATTAACTTGGTCTCTAATGAGACTTTGAAAAGATGGTCTCTATTACAGGCGCAAGTCTCTATTTTTAAAAATTTGTTTGCATAAATATAATTTCTGATGTAATTTTCTTTAATAGCAAAAATCATTTTTTAAGAAAATAAATTACAAATCCTCTATTTATAAGGGATTGTGGGAAGGAGTGCTGGAATAATTTTCATTTTCTATAATTCTCTTTTATGAACAACAAGTCAATAAATAGAATTATAAACATACTTATTTTAGTCACTGTTTATAAGTCCTAAATGGCTGTTTAGCCGAAACATGTAGACTTAAGTATAATCATCAGCAAGTCGATATTGTTTTAATTTACTCATTACTCTAAGGCTGACTTATTATGTGGACAAACCTCTTGTATTAATCATATTTCTTGTGACATAAAGACATTAAAACAGAAAAACATTCTTAGAGAATAGGTTGTTCTATTTATTTTCATAAAAAATAGTCTTAATTTGGTCTCTATTTTGAGAAAACATGGTGTCTATCAGACCTTGAAAACCTTGAAAACATACATAGTTACCTTGAAAACCATGAATTTTTTTTTTTTAATTTGACCTTGATAACCTTGAAAACAGCCATCTTCCAAATTCCAAAAAATAATTTTATTATATTTTGTTATTAATTCATTAAAACTTTTAGATACTTTTAGATTATTATTGATGACCTTGAAAACAGACTAAAATTAGGCATAAAATTTTAGATTTGACCAAAATCGACCTTGAAAACCTTGAAAATGGGCTTAAACATAGACTAAACAAAAGTTGTTATCACTGTATATAGGTTTCATTTGAAGTCTATTGCAATGAGGTTTTTCTGTATGGGACCATAATAAATAGTTTGCTAAGTTGAGAAGTTGAAAAGGTGAAAAACAAGAAAAAATATTCTAAATGTCAAATAAGGAGAAAAAAAGCCTAACTAATCTGTAAGTAAATTTTCCTTTTTATGGATAGAAAAGATAGAAAAAATAATTAAGGCAGATTCTTTATAGATTTTAAGATGTCTCTTTAGGTCTCCTAGACCATACCTTGTCACATCTTTATAATTTTTAAGTCTCGCCATTTCATGTTAAATCTCGGCGAAATCTTATCAATTCTTGTAATTTCTTGTCTGACAATGTCTTACATACAATATGTCAATTTATGAAAATTGTCCTCCAAACAGCTTTAAAAATCAAAATGTCAAATATTTTGCATTTTATTGCCAGAATATCATTCCCCACTAAATATTACATAAATATCGATTTCTTCATGGAAAGTTAATGCGAATGGATTTCCGCACTCACATTTTCCATGATGAAATTTGCTTATTGTATGCATGAACAATTTTTTTGAAAGTTGTCACATCAATTTTGAAATCAAAAATTCCCAGTGCATTGCCTTTAAGTCATCAAGTTCTTGTAAAATCAACTTGAGGGAATCTTGGGTAGGGACTTAGTGGATTTGTTTAAACTTTTTCAGTTATTAAGAGATTTCAATGAAACCATTAAAAATAACAATAACATACCCTTAATCAGCTCTGAATGGCTCAAATAACTTTAAAATTTGTAGATTTCCCATTGTGTTGACCCCCATCTTTTATAAACTCACTTTGTTCGTATCTATGAGCTTAAAGGGGAACTTTAAGTCATTTTTGATTTTTTGATAATTGAAAGAGCTAATTGAAACTAGACGAACAAAAAACCCTGCAGGTTTAAATCTTGGGCCATTCTCTTTTCCTATCTAAATCTATGTAAAGTCAACGGAATGTAAGGTCTGGCTTTGTTTTGAGAAACAGGGGGGGGGGCACTTAGGGTAGATGATCTGGTATGTCTAAACACTTATAAGAGGTATATCGCTTAAACTTTTTCGTCGTCTAGAAAGGGGGGTTCGAAAAATTTGGTGGGGTCTCTAAGAAAGGGGGTTCAACCACTGCTAGAAACTATGTATTGTATTATACAGATATATATATAAAAAGATCAAAAACAGGATGCCAACTGTTGTTGTTTGAAACACCTTGGCTGTTATGTTTGGCGTGAGACAATAGTGCAGGTAGGCACTGGTTAACCATTAATCTAGAACATTTTTCATCTTGTTCATTTGACTTATTTTTATAGGTGTATTATGACAGAAGAAATAAAGGAAAACAATTTAAAAGTCAAGGATCTTAATGAAATATTCCTCTGTATTATCTGCAATGGCTACTTGATACGACCAGTTGCTATCACAGAATGTTGTCATTACTTCTGTCGTAGTTGTATTGTCAAATATTTAGAGACAACCTCAGAGTATAAATGTCCATATTGTGACACACTCATACATGAGACAAACCCTTGGGATATGCTTCGCGAAGATAAGAAACTAGAATATATGATATTTAAACTTGTTCCTGGACTCGCACAAAATGAGAAAAAGAGAAGACGATTATTTTACTCACGTAGGGGGATGGAAGACCCAGAAGAAAATGATGCTGATTCAAATATAAATTTATGTTTGTCAGGATTTAAGATACCATCTGATGAAAAGGAGAAAGAAGAGAAGGCTGAACCAAAACCACCAGAAGACAAGCCTAAGCCAAAACTTTTGGATGAATCTCAAATTGGTGTTCATTTAAAGTTTATTGACCCAGAAATTAAACCTGAGACGAAGGAAAATACATCCCTACCAAACTCTTTTCGAAAATTAGACAAGCCATATCTACGTATACATTGCCTACTCAGAGTAGAATTGAATTGAATTGAGAGTAAATTCCACAATTGCAATTTAACTAAAATAAAATCTTGCGATGTACTGGGATTTTGGAAAAATGTACTGCCAGGGACATAATACAGGCTATATCAGCGTCCGGTAGTCGGACACTGCCCTTAATAAATCAAAAATTGGAAGATACTATTTGGTTTGAAAATGCTAAAACATATATTATATATAGAGGTTCGCAGATGGCCCAGGTACCCGTACCTCCTCATCAAACAAAATTACCCTGCCCCTAATTTCTGGATATGTCCTGACTATAGTGTTCAAGGGGGTTCCAACCCCCCCCCAACTTAGTATCCCCCCAATATCTAGAAACCCCCAACCCCAGGTTAACAGGAATCTTTTTTGGTTAATTTTAGTAGTGAAAAAAAATCAAACTGAATACATACATATGAAAATAATAATGAATATTAGATGCGTTGAAATATTAAATTATCACTTCTAAACTTTTAGTGCAGTAAATCTAGGCTCAAAAAGGGGTAACCCCGAACTTATTGCAATAAACGTCAAGTATGTTATTTTAGTATTGTTAGGGTATTGTTAGTTGTGAAATAAAAATCGAGACTCCAAAATAGTTTAGACGTTTTATTTTTGGCTGCTCCATTTCAGTATTAAAAGGTACCCTTTCAAATTGCTTAAATCCTAAAACAGATTTGATAGCTGAATTAGGCATGAAAAGTTGATGAGAAAAATGGCATGGTTTGCTATATTTTGATCAGTTGATCATGAGATTTTTGTGGTTAAAGTTTCACAAAAATTGCTGAATCAGCATAAATCGGCATTTTCTGCCGATTTCAAACTCAATTATCTCAGAAAGTATGAATCAAATTCTAAAACCGATTAGATAGATGAATTAAGCATGAAAAGTTGATGAGAAAAATGGTATAGTTTGCTATGTTCTGGTGAATCGACCATCCAAAAAACCTGCTGGATCAGTAAAATTGTCATTTTTTGTCAATTTTAAACTCAAATACCATTTTTCTTATTTACTTTTCATGCCTTTTCATTTCTTGGGGTACCCTTTTAATACTGAAATGGATCAAAAGGCAGCCAAAAAAATAACTTCCACACTGATTTAGAGTCGACTTTCTTTTCACAACTAACAATACCCTAATAATACTAGAAAGGTTTATATTAAGTTTTTCGCAATTAGTTCAGGGTTGTGATAACCCCGTACTAATTGGGCTATTTTCAAATCTTGAGAAATTTCATTTTTGTGAAAAATAATTTTCATACAAAATATATAAGAAAATGTTTAAACCCCCAGCCTTAAATCACCCCCCCACTCAAAAGAAATTTGGTTTCACCCAGCCTTCTGCGAAATATTCCATCCCCTTCAACTCAACTGTTTTATAGGGTATTCCAACGCCCCCAATAAGGACTGGGGGGGGGGGGGTTACACTATGACAACGATGAACTGAACTGGGATTTTGTTAAAAAAATGAGTAGACTTGGTCAAGACCTTACTGCTTGTGCTTCCACTATTGATAACGAAGAAACTTTGAATGAGGCTGCTAAAAGTGTACAGGATGTTTTACAAAGTCAATCTGAACTTCATACGGAACTGAATGAAAATTTGCAAAAACTATTTGTCGAACCTATGAAACGATTTACGTCGAATTTTAATACTGTCAGTAATGCTATAAAACGTAGAGAGTAGAGTCTGCAACATTACAGAAAATATCTTTCAAAGCATGAGAAACTCATGGAAAAAGAAGGGCAGTCGCAATCGGGTAAATTCGATGCAAACGAACGCTACTTAGCACTTGCCAAATCAGACTTTGAAAGGAGAAACTGTAAACTACTTGATGAATTACCAAACTTCTTTGACTGTCGGTTAATGTATTTCCAGCCTTGTTTTGAAGGCTTAATTAAATGTCAACATAGTTACTATAAACAATCGCGTGATTTATTCGAAGAATTAGCCAATAAGATCGATTGCCCGTTGAAGCAAAGTTGTGATAAGGATTATCGTGAAGAAACTAACAAGAGATTACTTGAAATGAAATCTTTATCTATAGTAGCAGAAAGATGATCATTTTCAGCTTATCTACTTTTTGTTTATTATTATCTTGAAATTATACCTGCATTCTCTTATATATCATATAATCTCAAGCTTCTAACAATACGGAGTAATATGTAATTATCTTGAAAAACAACCCTTTTCGTATGCAGGAAAATAAGTCTGCTAAATTAACACACAAAAACAGACCCATCTTCAGCAGCATAGTCTTTTACCTTGACTAGATTGTTTTTGTTTGCTAAAACCTATATGAAGTCCAGAATAACACTAACAGGGGGTTCTCTCAAGTACCTCAGATTCGACTGTAATGAATTGTATTGAACTGTAAGATGCTTTCCCTGTGATAATCTTCCAAGAGCTCTAACTATGCTGAACGATATCCCGTCCCCTGTACTTCTTTCTAAGTTTTCCTTGTTTTATTCTAAGGGTTACGCCAATTTTTGTAGTCATTTTGTAGTTAGTGATTTGAAATCTTGTTTTAAAAGAATTACCTAATAAATTATTGATGTAAATATAATACATAAATTAATTATACAAACTATTGTCTTCATTCAAATTTAATGTAGAATATTTTCTGCATGAAGTATTATGAATTTTGACGGATCAGAAAGGGAAAGGTTATTAGGGACCAAGTTTTAAATTTTGAATTGACCTGAAACAACTGTTCTTTTTATTTCAGTAATGTAAGTAAGGGGAGGGGTGAAATAGTGACTATTTGTAACATAAATAGTGACGTCATCATATTTTTATTGTTAACAATATTTTGCATTTCACATTCTTTTTAACCGTTTTTCAGCTGCACAATGCAGATGTTTGGTGGGTACAAACACAGTGTACGAATTAAGGATTTGAAAACGGTTCACAACATGTGTAAAAATGTATAAAACGATTCGCAGTTTTAGCAGTAGCACTAAAACGATTCGCAATGTGTGGAAAACGGTTCGCAATTAACGATTGCTGCGAATCGCTTATTTCGCACCCTGAAACAGTGATATAGGGGGAAGGGGTGCAAAAGTTGCCATTTTCGCGGTGACGTCCTATTTAAATGTACCCTAAGTCAAAGGTACTATTCTAGATAAAAGTCAGAACTTTTTGAGATTTGTCCTTAATTAAGCGATGAAGATTAAATGTGCGGTGTTAAGTATGTTTAGTAGATTAATTCATCATCTATATACTCACAATACTATCAATCTAATCTATCTATCAATTAAATCAAAATTTAATTGCCATCAGTTTAGATAAGTATATGATTTTAATGTCAGTCAAAACGGATGGTGATGGTACGGGTCATACCTCTCATAAGCTAAGAAAAAGAGGGCGAGCCAAAGGCTTAACTGCAGCAGCAGAGTTGGAACAAGATGATGATAGTAGTACGAAAAGGAGGCATCTGCCTCACTTTTTTGAGGAGGAAAAACTTGTCAACCTTCCCGAGTGCATCCGAACCCCGAAAATATAACCGAGAATATTCGTATTGACGCGCAAACCTTAACGGGCTTATCTATACTGATGACGTCATCACCGGACCGACAAACAAACGACCCAAGGCAACTCAAAAAAAAAAAAAAAATAAAAGTCGTCGGAATACCGAAAACCGAAAATTTTCTCGAGGATATTCGTAATGACGCGTGAACCTTAACGGGTTTATTTATACCAATGACATCATCACTCCAACCCCCCCCCACTAGATGCAATTTGATTTTTTCATTATTTTTCAATTTGATAGAGTGTTATATAGGTGTGAAAATTAATAAGTAAATGATATGAGTTGTGGTCTTCTTTGATATTTTTATTAGTTTTCAATTCAATGGGCTGTTATAACATGGAGAAAAGTTTCCCTAAAATTTTTTTTCATTCTATGGCGACTTAAATTGGGAAAATGACCAGTTTTGGGGAATCTTGAGGGTGGCCTGGGACGCTCTAACGATTTTTTTGATAAAGACATATTTTCTTCAGAATTGGCTGGAGAATC
>JAUKPT010004091.1:0-11414 GCA_032273505.1 Nanomia bijuga | reverse complement strand
TTTACTTTAACAAATTGACTTCTACCTGTTAGAAATGAACTTATCCATCGTTGGATGTTACCACTTATACCATATGACTGCAGCTTGCTCATCAGCCGTTGGTGGGGTACCGAGTCAAAAGCCTTGGAAAAGTCAAAATATACAGTGTCAACATCAAATCCATTACTTACTTGTTCAACACATTAATCAAAGAAATTCAACATTAGTGTGACAGTGGATTGACCATTCATGAAACCATGCTGTTTTTATGAGGATAGCTTATTATCAGTTCTTTTACAATTTTTTCCATAAGTTTACAGACAATTGAAGTTAAACTGATGGGTCGATAGTTTCTGCTTTATTTTTAGCGCCTTTTTTGGATATTGGCGAGACTTGTGCTTGTTTCCAGTCAACTGGTAGTTTATCGGTGCTTAATGATTTATTGAACAATATAGTTAGCAGTCCGGATAACTCATCTGCCAACTCAACTAGCATTCTAGGATGGATTTCATCATGACCCGGAGATTTTTCTACATTTAATGCTTTAACTAATTTAAGAATATGTTCTTTGGTGATTGTGATGTCAGAAACGTTGCTGGTGGTTAGACTTCCGAGGGACGGAACAAAATCGTTTGATTCTTTAGTAAAAACACTTGTAAATTGTCTCTGAAGAATGTTTGCTTTGTCTTTGTCGGATAATTTTAAACTCTTTTTCGTGCCATCGTTTTCTAGTAAAGGAGCAATTCCATATATTGTTTTCAGGCGACGCCGAATATGAGCCCAAAACCATTTTGGGCTTGTTTTAGCATTGTCAGCAATTCCTTTTTCAAATTGTCTAGTTGTCTTGCGAATCATACCTCTTATTTCATTTCTGATTTTATTATACTGTTTTCTTTGTATGTCTCCACTTCCATGTCTTTTCGCAGTGATCCATTGGCGGTGTTTAGATTGTTTTTCACGGATAGCATTTTGAAGGTTCTTACTAATGGGAATATTGCCCTTTTTCTTCCAGGGGACTGATTCCGTCAACTTTGTTTTTGGAACGTATTTATCCCGAAGGTTTGAAAGTAAGGACTTTAAAGATTTCCATAATTCATTCACTGATTTATTAGGTGCTGTTACTTTAAATTCTTTTGACCAATTTGTAAATTGTAAATTATCCTTCATGGAATGCCAATTTGCCTTGTCAAAAAGAAATCTTTGTTTAGGATTTGCATAGTCAATATAACAGTGATACTTGAATGTAATTACGGCATGGTCACTTTTACCAAGTGGAGCATGATGATTGATCTCTGACACTTGCATTGCCTCATCCGTTAAGATGAGATCCAGTGTTGAAGGGTCGTCATTTCCACGTTTAGCGATATGCTGATGGAGATAACTATCTCTCACACATTTTTATCTCTGACACATTTTTCTCTATTTAGTCTGGATAATAGGTTTTTATTCGATAATGTTTATAACATTAATTACACTGTATGTTATGGATATCATAAAAACAATAATTTTATATCGATGGATTGGATAGGGATTAACCGAACATTTTCAAAATTTTCTTTAATAGGCAATAAAAGGGAAACTATTCGCTTTCTTCTGACTGATTTTTAAGGGGAAATGTCATAATATGGTATATATACGTCAGTCAAATCTTAAACCATAAACTTTGTTTGTTAGATATTTAAAGCATGTTTTTGGAAAATGTAAAAAGTATCATTTTTTACCCAATATTTATTTTCTGATATTGAGATTGATGCGGTGTCCTTAAATCGTATGTATGAAGAACTATTCCAAATCTTAAGGATATATCTTTGGTAGTTTCTATGTTCATGAAATCTGACGGCAACATATCAGATCGTATTCAAAAATGGCCAAGACCTATCACACTAGACCTCAATACTTCCACATTAATCCATATTCCCGGCTATTTTAACCGTTGATTGGTTAGGTATTACATCATCAAGAAGCTCATTGGCTCAGTTCAAAATGTCACAATTTAATGTTTTTTTTCAAGTAAAAAAACAACAATAAAACCTTTTTAAAAGAACCAACTGGAATTTAATTCATTTATCAGTGGTAAAAAAATATATTTATGTATTTGGAAAACAATGACAAAATTGGTTAAATATTTGTTTATATAGGTACCTAAAGTGGATATAATTTCGCGTGGACTTAATTTTGCGGTCGGCTAATATTTTTAATTTCGCGGGCCTTACCTGAAAAATTTCGATTGGATTTTATTTTGCGGTCAGGAGAAAAAATTTAAAAAAGAACAATTTCCAAGAATTATTTCAAGATTCTATATAAAGAAGTCAACTATTTTCACTGATATTGAATTTACTGCTGCTGCTTGTGGATTACATGAATATCGGAAGGTATGGCTACTAAATCAAGGGCAGTTGCTTAACTGCTAATTTCGAAAATTAGTTTCCAAACAGTATCTCAAAGAAAAAATTAAAAATAACAACCTTAAAAATCAATTTCGCATGGATTTAATTTCGTGTGTGTATGTGTGTGTGTGAGGGGGGGGGGGTGTTACACTCCTACCCACTTATTATCAAGTTGTCGGATTTTTGTTAAGCTGTCGGTTTTTTGGCTTGTGTTGTCGAAGATTTGGCTAAAGTTGCCGGAATTTTGAAAATTCTGTCGTAGTTTTAACTAATTTTATCGGATTTTTGGCTACCTTTAGTCAGATATTTTTCTAAAGCAGAGGTCTCTTGAGTCAGTTCCACACATAAATATCTAATTTAACGATAACAAATTTGGTTATTACACTGTCGGATTTCGATTCGTTTGTACACCCCTCCCCCACACACACACTTTTATCCTTTCGCGACGCCACTGCTTGTGGATTTATTTTTAAAAAAGGAAAGATAATTTCAACTAATTTTTTAGGGACTCTTTTTATGGATAATTTAAGAGGCTTTCTCAAAAAACAAAACATGAATACAAAACATTAAAACAAATTTTATAAAGCTTGAGTTCATTCATTTGCAAATTTTGTCAATAACATTTACAAAACCAATGACCAAAATGGTGGATTTTGGTCAGATTTTCTCAGCATTCTGCTTTTGTGACCGAATATTTAATTAAATGCAAATAGAAAACAGCAAACAATCTGTGGCAGAATTTATGTGAAAATTCGCGAAACAAGCAGCGAAAACCATAATGGACCTTATCACGGTTTCAACAAAGTTCATTCAATGTATAACATAAATCATTTTTCGTAGGTAAATACAGCATTCAACTTATCTCATTTTTTGTAGGTAAATGCAGTTTTTATATGATTGAATAAATTGAAAAGAATATTGAAAAGTCCCCCAACATCTCTTCAAAACTTTCCATACAAATACTACCTGTAGTTCAAAGTCATCAATTATGAAATAGCTCCTCCTAAGAAATAAGCATATGCGAGATTATTTCTGAGAAATTTCTCTTTTCTCGTACAAGTAATGATTTGCAAGCTTTCAGAGAAATTTCTCGCAGAGAATTTCATCTGTTTAGAATTTTAACTGACGAATACTCGTACATTGTTTCCACTTGCAACTCGTGCGCGTGGTGGAAATTTATCGTAGTATTCTAGGACTAATGACATAATATGACTAAAATAACTTTTTTAAGATAAAGTAAAAAAAACTTCTGCTGTCGTAGTATCGTCTCTGTGCAAAGTTTGGACCAGACGTTATCCTGAGAAGGTAGTAAGATACAAAACATACCTTGTCTCAACTTAGACATCGCTTGCAGTTTCCTTGTAATCGTTCGTAGAATCACTTAGCATATCATGTATAAAAAAAGCATTTGTATAGTCACTTTTTGTTTACATTGTAGCATTTGACTCCAAAACCCGCGCAGAGGTCTTGTAACTATCACTACGTAAAATTGATTGAATGACATAATGACAAGTGAGTACACATGTTGGCTAGTTCATTTACATGAATTTGAACAATACCTGATTAGCTATAATCATTCTTTATAATACAAACGTGTATTCTGAAATCTTCGATGCAATATTTGCTCAAACAAATGCAATCATAGCTGATTTGCGAATTTTATTAACAGTAGAATCCAGTCTCAAACGCAGTTTGGAGGCAACATAAACAGATGACATAGACTGGAAATAGGTCTATACTACACAAAGTTTAATTTCTTTTTCTTATACGATTCTTGTTTCTGAGAAATTTCTCTTTTCTCGTGTAGAGTTTCATCTTTAGGAATAAAGATAAAAACACCTGTGTCGGATCTCAGAGTGAATATTCTGATTTTTTAAAATAGTTTCTTGTATTAGAACATAACATAGTTATTATACCATATGGTTAGGAAACGTAAATGTAATATAACAAAAACATAGTCTTATCTTGAAATGAACATTTGTGCACGGTAAATATCACGTGACTTGAAATTTACGACTGTTTCTATATATATCAGGATTACATTTATCATGACGTGTTTTTCAAAAGGTTAATAAAAATAGTATTGTTTCGGGTAATCGTTTTTTGGGTCATTATTTAATTGTGCACAACATCAACAATAACATAAAACAATTTGTTTCCTAACCATTAGATGTACTAATTATATGATAAAAGCTTGTACTCACCTGCGTTCTTAACGTGACTATCGTGACTAACGGTATAAGGGTGGATGCACTCACTACAGTAAATACTTTATACGCGAGACAAACAAATTACTCAAGTGAATACACCCACTCTTCTTCTTCTCCTTCATCTTCTGCTATTTTACATTGCTTTCTCACAAAGCTCTCTCTGTTTACGTGTTCACAAAACAAGTTAAATATTAAAAAAATATATTTTCCATAACTGTTCTGAAATAAAAAGATAAGAAGAATGCCAAAGACCATAGTTACGATACAGTGCGTCTTTCGCAGCCGAACTATAATTTGTGTGTAACTCTCTCTCTGTAAAAATAGTTAAGTCTTCAGGGTTGAAATAAGGCGCGGTTTTGACGCGTCACTTTTTTCTTAATTACAAAAGTTCTGTCTCGCTATATACGCTTTTTTCTTTATAATTGTGAAAAAAGTTATATGCTAAGAATACTTTCCTTAAGGATAATATTTATCTTTTACATGATGTGAAATTTTATATTTTATATTTCCTCGCCCCAAGGTCATAAGCCATATTAGGAAAGATTTGCTTGCGCCAGGCAACGCCAGAATAGCCAAACTTACAAGGTGGGATGCACGAAGAGCAAACCCTCATGTGCGCCAATACGCTTGGATAGATATAGGTGAAATACAACATGAATTCCATATTGGTCTTCTCCCGATATTCGAATATTTCTCATTTTTCTTACCAAGATTCCGATATTTCTCAATTTTTTTATCGATTTTCCGATATTTTCGATTTTTTGCAATAAAAACAATAAATTTTCGATGCCCTATATTTTTCATTTTTGATGTGTATGCTAAGAATATGCTTAGAACAACTTAGCTTAGGATTAATTTGGCCGAAAAACTAAGAATAATCATCTTGAAACCAAAACACACTATTCTTATCAAAAGAAAAATGTATTTATAATAAATCCAATAATACTGATTGTGCCATGAGAAGAGAAATGTAATTTGTACTGTTGATTTATAATAAACTAAAAAATTTGACGCGCAAAAATTGTGAATGACGCATGAAAAAATATTTGACGCGTCAAGTTGACGCATCACAAAAAAATAAGTAAAAAAAATCATTTGTGCACATAAATATACCATGGAGGAATGCATGTTGCATGTTTTTACCTAGATCTATCAATGGCACAAGGTTACCGCTGGATTTTTCCCGGCGTATTGGCGAGGGTATGTTCTTCATGCACTCCACCTTGTGAGTTTGAAAATGCTGGAGAGACCCTCGGCGTAAGCAAATTTTCCTAAAATAGGCCTAGGGCGCAGCCTCTACATGCATTTGTCTTATTATTTCTGATGAATAAAAAAAGAATACCATTTTTACGATGCAGTGATTCAACCTTGCTTGAAACTTGTGAGTTCCTTGTTACGTGCCTACAAAACAAGTGAAGTGTAAATTCATCTATACATTGTTTTTCTTTACTTTCCTTTATTTTTTTATTTTTCTCTTCTCAAACAAGACATTTCTGTTAATTCAATCTTGTGACTCGCTATTCCTCTCATCCTCTTAATAAAATATTCAATCGAAAAACGCTGAAAGCTCAATAGCTTGAGTTGACATCACATTTTCAAATCTGATAAATAATTAATGACCCTTTAAGAAGTTTTGTAGTTCGATTTCCTTAAGGCCATGAATTGAGTTTTGACAGTTTAAAAGTCAATTTTTTGATCGTATTTTGAAAAAATAATTCCATAAGAATTTAATTCTTTCAATCTTTTAAATTCGTTTTTTCATTATCCTTGGTATACAAACAAACCAATGATTTGTTTTTCTTATGATTTTCATCCATATACATAAACATTCCCGATAGAGGCAGTTTTATTAAGCTTTACTAACGGGGATGGATAAACATTTTATTACGCATATATAACATTTAACGCATGATTGTAGATTCCTATTTATTCTTTTGTCATTGATTGTTGATTATTGATTGTTGAAATTCCAACCTCAAAACACGATCGGTCAAGGCAAGAACTTTGGCCGGAACTCCATATTTTTCAAAAACTGCTTAAAAAAATATTATCATTCCATTTTAATGGGCTAAAATCATGAAATTTCTTTGAATCCACTCAATTTTATTGCAATTTATTGCGATTCGACCCACCCCTTCAATTATTCTTTGCCCCTAAATGTTGAAGGTTAGCTTCGTGACTGGTTGGTGATTCCTCAGAATATGCATTCAATCACTCACTCCTTTCATAAGCCTAGTGGTTGCAATAACTAAATGGTTAAATTGTCTATAGTTTTATTAAGAACTTGATGATAGTTGTTTTCTATCCCTTTTTGATTTTGAATATTCGTTCCTGTATCGTTTATTGATAGATTCATAAAAAAAAATTATTTATATTTAGATTTGATGAGGCGCGGGTTCCATGGCGTGGCGTGTTAGCCTTCTCCTGAATACACCAACTCAACATGTTAGATGTTTGATGGGTTAATAAATGATATTATGCTGAACAAGATATTTCTTATAAAAGGAACAACAACAAACCATGATTAGTTACAAAAGAAGCTCAACAAATATTCATAGGGCGGTCTAAGATATTTTTATATTGATGAGATTGATTAATTATTCTTTTATAATAAATTAATATTTAAATATGATAATTTCAATTAAATTACAATTATGATTACAATAAACTCCATATAAATAGACTAGACTATAATCCCATCAATTAGTGTCCAACCCCTATGAAGCCTATATGTTGAATGACCAGCAATGTCAGGCAATTTTTTTCTTCTTCTTGCAAGCGCTGAATCTTTTTCTTGCAAAGACAAATTTTATCTGGGTCAAAATGTTACTTAAATAACGTCAACAAATGAACAAGTGTCAATAATAGAATCGTTTCACTTTAATTTCTTAGTAAGAATCTAATGGACTATGATTCTTAAATTTATCTTTTTTATGGATTGGCTCGACCTTATTGCAAAGGCCAAGATCTTCTTACAAGCGCTCGCTGCCACGCTGCCAGAAGTTGCCGTTGCCCTGACGACCAGTGGCGGAACTTCTGAGTGTCTTCCGAGTTAAAAATGGAAACGTACAGAAACAGAAGTGTTTGCCCTGTGTAAACCCAGTTTAACAAATTAGACGCTCAACTTAGTCTTGAAGAAAAGAAAATGCCTCATAAAATTACTCTTATCAAAAATGAGTGTCTTCATGAAGACATCAGCTGCGGATTCTGGATTTTTGATAACATCAATACTTAATGACTGTTTTTCCCTTGGTTGGCCCTATAAATTGAAAAACTGGGTTCATCAAGGTTAAGGCAAACACTCTGGAAATAGATTCTGAAGTATTTGTTTCTATTCGTTTATTGTGCTTCAATTTTCAATATTTCCGACATTTCGGGGGTATATATCACTTTTGAAGACACTCAAAGATTCGCCACTGGACACTGAGTCACTCCAGATCCGCCACTGACAACACTGTTTAAGAGACTGCTTCCTTCTATTTAATTTGACAAGAATTATTTCAATCATTTTTCACTAATTTTCCCATCTTGATGGTCCTTTGTGTTAATTTCTAGAGTTCCATTTCCCATACGAGAAACACGTACTTACCTGACGTTGTTTAAGGAAATGTACTTTAAAAGATTCATGCGAAACAACCTTAACGATTCATTAACAGAAAATGGAATCACTCGCTTCTTCTTCATCTTTATTTCTTTTCTTTCCTTTCGGTGAATACATAATTCAGGGAAAGTTGATTTTCCATTTATTAAACAAATTTCTTCAAACATGTTTGACCTATAGGGCTTTCTCAAAACGGTTTTTATTGATGGGGTTGATGAAATTGATGGAAACTTCAGGCCGGTGATTCAGGGGGTTGGCGGGGCTTTATCCCCTCCAATTTATATCATATATGAATGTGTCATTTCTAACCATTTTTAACCATTTTTTTACGTGGTGATGACGCTGATACTGTGTTGCAAACTTATTGCGAACAAAATTATCAATAAGTTTAGTGAAAAGTTCACTTCTTTGTTTAATAGGTAGTCGCTCATTAAAGGAAGGCAGTACAATCTCACTCAAGTGCCTCAAGGACCTTGATAGAAATTTTGCCACCTTTCAAGATTTAGTTTTTTTTCTTTTCATTACTGTATCTCTTTTTTATACCTGCATATATTTTTTAAACTTAATGTATTTAAATCTAGGGTTAATTGTAAAATTCATTTTTAAAGATAACATTCATTGTTTTATTAATAAAACAAACATATTTTACATTGTTTGGAACACCAATGTATGTTTTAATCCTTAGAGCAATATCTCGTTTTCTGAAGTGCTCTTTTCTTCTCTAGCCCTGTCCAGTATTTTGATTGGTTGGAAATTACATCATCAAGATTCTGATTGGTTCCGCTTAAATTGTGACATTTTCGAAATAACCAATAAGAAACGTGATGATGCAACCAATCAATAGGTTGAATTTAGAAAAAGTACAATCCACTTGCTGCTTTTTCAGTGCTTGGTTAACTGAGAGTTATATATTAGCAGACAAATCTTGGTAAACGGGCTTGGTCCGGGGATTAAGGTACTTTCTGATTATTATTAGCCTTAATTAGCCTAATTTTGGTGCATTCCACTATAAATAGGGGAGGGCTATACGGGTCGAAAATCACCTTAATTCTCAAATATTAGCGAACACCAGCTTATTCTCTTCCAAATTATGTATCTAGACACTTTCAAAAAGAAATTTCAAAAAATTTCAATTTTCCTGCATGGCAGTATGTGAAATTTTCCTGCTGCGCACACTCGATTTTATGACAGTATGTGAAACTTTTAGGGCAATTTTCCAAAATTTGAGTCAAAAATTACATATCTCGACAACGGCTAGTCGTGTGACGACGATTTACCCCTCATTTCAACCAAAATTGCCACATTTCTATGGTAATTTTCAATATTAAAGTTGTCAAGATCACTATTCATGCTAAAAATGGACAATTTTTGTAATTCCCATTCCCATTTCCAGTTAAATCAACCCCATATCCTCTTAGCGTGTTTAAGCATGCTCCGTTATATGACTCAGCTGTTTCTTACAATTTTTTTCAAAAAAGATGTACTACAATGATGACTGATTCAACTTCTTTTCGTTTGAACAATATGCAGTGATGCAATTCAACATACTAGTTAAATATTCATCATCACTGTTCATTTATTCCAGTTAAATAACAAGTCATAGGTTTGTTTACATCAGTTTCATTTCACTGTATTTAGAGCCGGCGGTTGTGTAGATAAGAGTTGTACGAGAGTAAACAAGGAGAGAGAAGATATGTGGACCTAATGATTAATTAGTTATTGAGCAATGTTGACAATTTGATAGACCAATTACAGTGTAAATAAGTACAACAACAAATATAATGAGCAATTTGAATAATGAAAGGCAGTACGAATTCGCTTTCAACAATCAGCTACCCCTTGTGTTTGAAGTCGTTAATGCTATTATTTCTGTGGAGCCGAGTACCGCCAACATCAGACCTTCTGCTTCTGTTCAACAAAAAAAAGTAATCCATGATGTATCTCACACATTGCAAGAACTGTGGGGAGAAGCATTTTCTGGTTATCATGTAAAATCACTTACTTCGTTCTTCTTAAACACACCAACTTTATGAAAAACAACAGGGGTGATAACAAAGGTAAATCCTGTCGAGAAAAAACAAGGATATGGCGGCAAACTATCTCCGAACTTTTCATGTGTTTTCTAAAAATATGAATGAGTTTCAACTATTCGAGTTAGAAAATTTTGAAACTGAACAACTATTCTTCACCGACCAACGAGGTCCAAGAAAAATGTGTTTGAACGAGGAGATCGACGAGGAGTACGAAGAGCAGCGAAATGGTTGGTTGGAGCAGCAACGAAAGGAAGGTGAAAAGCATTCAGCTGAGATGGAGGACATCTTTCAGGACGATCTCCATGAATCTTCAGAACCACTACAACAAGCTCCAACTTCAACCCAACAACCGTCAGTCATCAATTCGAGAGATCGAAGTGGACTGGTTCTCAGTTCGAACGAAGTGGCTTCCATCGCCATTCAGACTGATTCCTACCATCCTTCTACTTCAAAACCGCTTGTACGGAAAGTGAAAGTGTGTATGGACGAAATCAAGTCTGCATTAGCTGAGATGACTGTATGTGCACAAATATCACCCGAAAAGGCGCGCAAAGCTGCACAAGCATTTGCAAAGAATTTCTACGGGTACCAGTACTACCTGTCCTTAGCCGATAAGTATCCATCTCATGCCTCGAAGAAGCCACGGACATCCGCGGACTATGCCGTTTACTCAGATATTCTACCCGATAAAAAAACGATTGCAAATCACAAACACAGTCAAGCACTAAACATGGAAAAACATGCAGCAAGCTCTCTGTAGAAAAAGGATTATCACCAAAAATCTATTCTTCTTTTTGATACAACTGGGAGGAGTCGGATAGACGGTGATTGGCCATCACTGATTCTGAACATGAGCTTGCTCCCTAATAAATCGGAGAAGTTTACATAGCGGCCGCTATTTTTTGCCTTGGAGGATAGAGAAAACATTTTGCGGCTAATTGTTGAGACATTAGAGCGACTTGCCATCACTATATCGTCGACTGCACGACTTTTGTGGGAAAAGATTGACGGTTTCATGACGGACTCTGTCACTAAGAACTTACAAGTTGAATATCTTGTGGCGGAAAAACTTTCATCTTCGCACATCCCCTATCATTTTCTATGTAATGCTCACACCTCAGAAAAGTTTGACGAGATGATTCTTTCAGTGCTGTCTTCAATCGAAAAACAGATACCCATTAGCGATTGGAATTTTTCCGATGAT
>JAUKPT010004090.1:0-11414 GCA_032273505.1 Nanomia bijuga | reverse complement strand
GCCCAAGTAGTAGTGCTTAGTAAATTGCCTCTACTTGGGATGTGCGCTGGGTATATGAGCATAGATAAAAAAAAAAAAATGCAAAATGAGCGCAATTGCTTGGTGAAGCCTTTTTTAAACTTCTTTTTGCTTGAAGCGCCGATTCTGAAAACCTTTATTTTGCTTGGGGTGTATTTGCTTGTGTCTATGAAGCAAGGAGTGTTAAATCGCTGTCTTCAAGAAATACAAAAACGCCTTTTTATTTGATCGAAATAATACTCTCTTTTAGTCTTCATCACAACAAACCGCATGTTTTTACAACCACCTTACTCAAAACATTCTCGAAAACGCTCTCCAACAAAACTCGATGAAACCCGACACTTTTGTTACGCAATTCTTCTTGCAATGTAAGCAAACCCTTAAATCTTCGCGAGTTTGTTGTGTGCATATCCGATATACAATCTCCTTTTAGATGTCTTATTGATCTTCATATTTAATGAGAACATTCCCTCGGACAAGAAAATAAGGTTCCTCAATCTAAAAGCACTTAATCCAGTAAACGGTGGAGTTAGATGTACCGGATAACTGTAACATCGTCATTTTTAGCGACCCCCCCTCAAAGTTGGACGTCATATGTTTATGGTCCTAACCATATGAGGAGTTTTGTGCCGTCAGTTAGTATCAGACGAAATACTATTTATAACCTACCAATTATGGACACTCAGCCTAAGCATGTTCTCAGCCTGGACATTCTTATGCAAACGAGGTTCTTAAACAAAAACACGTACGACGTTATAGAAAGTTATGGTTGATCTGAATGTTCATCTTGAATGAAATCTATGAGTTTTCTATTTCTATCTTGTTTTTTTGTAAGTGCGAATCAACCTTAATGAACTTTTTGTGTAAATACACTTATAATTCTTTATATACAGACAGTTTATGTAAAGAATAATGTTAAAACCATTATTTTTAATACTTTTCCTTAATATACGTCTTTCTCAAATTTTCTATGGCACATGCGATTAGAGATAGAGACGAGCAAAAAAGTGATATCATGACGCACCTTCAATATTTCGGTGTAGCGGATGTGATCAAGAGAAAATAACATCATGCGATGGGAATTGATCACAAACTATATCAAAAGTCAACCGGGTCGATACATGCCATGTGAGAAAAATTGGGTAGTCAGTTAGTACCTGACGAAAAACGAGATGGGACTTCCGTCATGGCCTCGATTAGCCCAATAACGACAAGACTGTTCCATCATAAGTGAAAACCTAGGCCTAGGGTGGGGCTCATAGCGCCCCTAAAACGACGGCTCTGCATACCATCGATTCTGGTCAAATAATAAGGAAATGTTTAACTACGATAAATAGTATCTAAGATGGGAATTCAGATGACAAGAACTGTTTAAAATTGTATTACCAATAATGAGATGCACAAGTGGGGACATGCGATAATTGGAATGTGGTTAAGTTTGGTCCCGGAAGAAAAATAGATTTCAAAGAAAAGGGAATAAATGAATAAAAATTGGACCTAAAAGGGCCAAAGATAGGAACAAAGGGTCCTCCTCGATGGTCTGACACCTCGATGGTCCGACACTTCGATGGTCCGACATCCCGAAAGTCCGACAGCGCGATGGTCAGACAGCCCGATGGTGCGATATCCCGATGGTCCGACATCCCGATGGTCCGACATTTCGATGGTCCGACAAACCTCAGAGTCCAACATTATCACAGTTATGGGAAATATTCATGATGATAGGTTTTCTCAATTTTTAGCGTGTTGATCTCCGAAGGTTTATGGATATCTTGCATAAAATGATGGGATTTATACCAAGTCTGTTATGGGTAAATAAGCAGTCCTTCTAATCACCAGAACGGACTGATGAAAGGGACGGGAGTAGAAAAGACACCAAGAATGGTCCGAAATTGGAAGTAAGAGTAAGGGATGGGGGTAATACGAGAGGTTCGTAATGGGAATAAACAACATAAATATAGTTTGGAAATTAATGGGTGGTTCATTCTTTAACCTGCATATTTAATCAAGATAGGAAAAACAATTCATCGTATTTTTAATACAAATTTACGATCGTAAACACTATTTTCATCGTAACAATAAGAATTTGATTAATTAATTTATCCTACAATTGAATCACACGTGACACTTAATTGACACTTAATTCCCTACTCGCCATGTCCTTGCCTCCGGAAAACCATATAAGATTCTTCATGTTGTAATATTTAACCAATCGACAGTCTAAATTAGACAATCTTTTGAGATGATCCCGAAGACATGTAGCATAAAGCGGTGAAGCAAGCTGAAGTGAAGAACAAAGTGTTTCGCTGAATCAAAGAACATTTTGATAGAAAAAGCGCAGTGTTATTGTCTTAAACACTTATTGTTTTGAGAAATTCTTTGATATCTGATAAACCCCTTCAAATTTTCTTATTAAGTTAAACTATAAGAATAAGGAGGAATAAACGAGGAATGAAAGAAAAATAAATCTATGAGAAAGTTATGAGTGTTTTTCAAAACTGTTTATAAAAACAATATAAATGAAGACTTACGCAACAATCAGAATAAATTGGTCAAATTTCTTTTCTTTATCTTTTATAGCTCAGTTTAACTTTCTAATTTCATTTCACACATTTTCAATAAAAGTAAAAACAAGAAAAATAAAGAGGATAATGATAAGAAACTGAAACCCTATGCAATCAAGTTAAATCAGTTTTCTTTCCGGGAAAACAAAACGAGGTCATATTCTTTAACCATTTCACGTACGGGGGGAGGAGGAGGAGGAGGGGAGTTGAATGACCAATAATTTTTCAAGATTTGATTTCGTTTTATCGCCTTAGTGAAAAATCATAAAGTAGACCTTTTCTATGTAGGTTTCAATTCAAAAATATCGTTTAATATCGTTTAATAAAATGTCTTCAAATGCTTAGGCGGCAGATTTTGAATCTTTTTCAGTAGCCCTCTCCAACAAAAAACATCGTAATGAGAGTCGTGATAGAAGCCCATCCAACAAAAACATCGTAATGAAAAGTGACGTTGCTCACAGACTACTAGAATACCCGGACGGGTTAAGTTAAAACAGTGGGACAATTATCTGAGGCCAACTCTTCAAATGTCTAAAAAATCTGATCTCTGGCTGCTTTTTCTGTACTTTTTTTTGCAAAATCTGGGCAATTCTTTTCAAATATTATAAGTTCGGTGCAAAGCTTGGTACCGGCGGGCCTGTAACGCCGTTCCGGCGGTACTGTGTTAAAATCTGTAAATAATACACCATTATGTAAAGGACTACTGCTATTATGCTTTCAAATATATAAAATAATGATAGTTCTATGTCTCTAAAGGTAAAAATAAGACTTGGTGTTAATATTTTGGTCCTTTGGGTCCTTTAATACCCTAGGTTAGATACAACGAAAAGTTCGTTTTTCGCCGATGTATGAGTGATAAACCCAAAAAATTGGCGCTCAAAGAAAATTTTGAACAGATATCACAACCAATTTGCCATTCATAAATTTTGGATGTATTTTGGGTACTCCCTGTGACGTCACAACGACGTATTTAATTATAAGTATTAGGAGCGTGAAACTTTGCATATATAGACTAGTTTGGACGGAAAATACAACTTGTACATCAAATCACCAATGTGAACAAAATTCGGCCTCCAACAGTGACGTCATTACACAATTTTTAAGCAAATTTGGGCCTAAAATAGCTAAAATTCCTTCTTTTTGCTGAAATATGAGTATTAGAAACGTAAAACTTGATATTTAGATGTTAGTTGGGACAATATATATAACTGGTAAAATAAATCATTAGTATAGACAAGATTTGCCTCCTACCATGACGTTATCATACCCTTTTTAGGCGGAATTGGGCTCAAAATAGCTAATTTTCCTTCTTTATTTTTATCAAGCTTTCGGGTTTTTTGCTAGTGTTGTCGGATATTTGGCTAATATTGGCGGATTTTTTGCTAATTTTGTCGTAATTTTGACTAATTTTATCGGATTTTTGGCTTAAGTTGTTGGATTTTTGACTACATTCGTCGAATGTAGATCTCTTGAGTCACTTCACACATAAGTATCTATTTTAACGATAACAAAATTGATTATAACACTGTCGGATTTCGATTCGTTTATTCACCCCCCCACCCACACACGCACACACTTTTCATCCCTTTGCGACGTCACTGGTAATGAGAGTCCTCATATTTTTCGTAAACGAAAAGCTAGGTGTATACCAAAATAGAAATGACTCGTCTAAATGGATTTTTTGTGACGACCTCAATTAGTGTCTTCATGCATATTGTATAACAGTTGAAAGATGAACGCATGTATCTTTCTCTCCACATTTTAATATTTCCGCAGGTCATTAAACACTTCTCGGATGCAAGTTGAGATGATTTACACGCTTTCTTTTATAAGAATAGTGTTTTTAGGGTTCGAGATGAATATTCTTAACTTTTTGGCAATATGCATCCTGATGTATTCTGAGCATATTCTTAGTATACGCATTATCAATTGAATTCATTATTTAGTCTTTTCTAAAAAATTCCTTTCAAACTCAGATTTTGGATTGAGAAAAAAAACACAAAAACGGACTTAAAAGAAAAAAATTCTTAATGAAAATATAAGACGGCATTATTCTTCGAATATTCTTAACTTTTCGTCAAATTTCATATATTTATATTCTTATAAACAAAAAAACGCGTATCTGTTTTCTGTTTTCACAAAAAAGCATCAGAAAATTACGACCTTATTATTTTAACCACTTTGTAACTTAATGATGTAATCTTTAACCAATAATGCAGAAAATCTAGACAAAGTTCTGATACAATCCGTTTGTTATTAGGCGAATTTGAATGCCATTAGCAATGGGGTGATTGATTAGTACCCAACCACGAGCACTTATAATGAAACAAAACTCAACATTAGTTTCAACAAGTAGTAAATCCTGTACGATACGAATTTGGAGGGGTCTTGATTTATTTAATAATTTTTTTTGAAAGTTTTAATAATTGTTTTTTGGGAGGTTGTTCGAGAGTTCCTTAGAGTTATTTTGTAAATATTGATTTAATCGTTTGGCTGGAAATACAATACAATACAATACAGTTCTTTAGTGATTTTCCTGTCGAAAGTTTTCTCTTTGTTATCAATACTCCTCGAATTCTTTGCACTAATGACAAAAGAAGTTTAGTATAATATTAGTCCTTGTCGCTAAATGCAAGCTTTTTACGTTTTACTAGATTCGAAAAATAGAAGAGATTGGCCATTTCGATGGCAGTTGTGACCAAATGTGATATTTAGGGGAAGATGGCTTATTTCCGGATAAATACATATACCGTCATGGTAAATTTTGAGTCAATAAAAAGACATACACTTTTTTGATACAAGCAACTTGCTTAGTAGTTGCTTAATATAAAACATGAAATTTGCAGTTCTAGCCCCGGACACACAGGGCATTTCACGAAAACGAAGTGTTCCCTTCCACAAAATCAATCAAGGAACATAGAGCATGCGTCTGTGATATGTAACCATCAGAACTGTTTTAAAATATAGAGGAAACGATAATGCTCGGCCTGATGAAAAAGAAAATGCTGAGCCTCATAAGTTGCTTATTTTGTTTGAGACTGGTTTCTTAGGTTCAGATGTTCAGCGTCAAAAGTTGCTTCATATTTTTGGCATCTGAGCATGAGATGCTTATTATAATGGTTTATTGTATAGTTATAAAAAATAACTTATAGTTTTTTGTAACTATTTCTTTCTATTGACTCAAAAAAGTTCATATGTCTTCGTCATTATCACTCAAAACATTTTTTCTTTTAACCGTTTCGAGTTCTGATTTTTCCTTCGCACACACTCCATTCATCAACAACAACAACAATGGCCGTTATGTAGTATTAGTAATAGTAGTATGATATTAGGACACTTGGTTTCGTAACTAATGGGAACAAACCAAACGTTGAGTGTTTTATTTATTAGCCGTTGTGACATTATACGTAACACTTTTTCCTCTAAGCATTCATTAGTTGGTTGTGGAGAAGAATTCAAAACAGTGGTATGATCAAACACCAACTCAGTGACGCACTACTGATTTGAAGTAGAAATGTAAAGGTTTTATCTGTGGAGAACGAGAAACACGTGTTACTAATGTGCACGTCACAATTGATATCAGAGAAAAGTTCAAAGACCATTTACAAATACGGAGATAAATAAACATTGCTGATCTGTTGAACAATTAAAACACTTTGGTATTGTGCGACTTTATATACCACTGTCTCGAAAATTTTTTAAGAGTAAACTAGTGATGCAATGCTTGCTTACATTTGGACATGTTACACATAACTTTTTTTTTCTTTTATATAAAATCTTTTTGATTCTTGTGTAATTATATGTATGTCAATAAATAGTAATAATATTAATATTCTAAGGTTTAAGATTGAAGTTTATCTTAACTCAATTTTAGTCTTTTTTACAAAATTCCTTTATCATATAAAGAAAAGCGTGTACTTCATGTGGTGTGATAAACACCATGGCCAAACACCAACTCAGTGACGCACAGATTTGAAGTAGGAATATAAAGGTTTTATAATTATTTGCTCTCCAATTACTTCTTGGAGGAGTAGAGGGGAGGAGGTTATGATGAGAGATGTACTTTCGAATTCTCTAATAAAATATTCATTTTAGCAACTCAGCTGCTATCTTCTCAAAACCTAAATCGATTTTTTCTTCTTCTGGACCTGTTCTACTGATTTTTCGCCCGCATCAAAAGAATTTATTGTTCAAATTTTGATTCCATTTCCTAATTTTAGCCTGATTATTATATAGAACCACGTTAACATTGCTTGTGGTTAAAAAAAAGCAATTATTTTAACTAATAGTCTTCAAATACCCGAAAAATTGTAAATAAAATTTATTCCAAAATACATAAATTACGTTTTCCTTTTTCTATTGATTCTCGGACAAAGAAATTAATAATATATATTAAAAACGTTTCCGGGTAATGTCATATAAATGGAGTTTTGAGGCCACACCTTCGCTCCAGAATACCTTGAAGTTTAAAGACCGAAATCTGAGCTCTACTTTCGAATGATCTTCTTTAACTACTTAAACTGCAATCAAAATATTTACTGAGAAAATGTATGATTGTTATGAGGAAAGCACCTCGAAAATAAACAAACTTAATAATCACGAGTATTTTTGAAAAGTATTTATGCTTTAAGGGAATTCACACGAAAGTAGAGCTCAAATAACTGTTTACTTTTCAGTAACGCCTAGTTGATTTAGCAAGTGTACTTAAACACAGGCCTGTGACGACATAGGATGCAACTCTAGATTACTATCATTTGTTTTGTTATTTTCATTATCATAGTTATTTTACAATTAATTTTCATGCATGGATTTGATCTCAGCAACCTTCTGGTTTTATCGAGTTCACACATTGAATTTTTTTGACCTTTTTTTTTCAATTTTCTTTTTACTTTCCTTAATAAAGAAAGACAAAAATAGAGCGAGGGGGAATTTTGTGAAATTTTGTGGGTTTTCCCTGGAAAATAGCAAGAAATTAGGTGGGATTATGGGAGAATATCGGAAAAATCTATCTTTAAATCTGCTTAGTGAGACGTATGATGCAAATGAAACTAGGGCTCGGATTTCTGTTGGCTTTTTTAAGTAAATATTGACAAAGAGAATGTAGTACTTGATTGTAAAGAGTTAAGTACAAAAACAAACAAGCGAAGTCTGCAAGATGAGAGATCAAACTAAAAGATAACTGAAGAATCTGATTTATTTTTTTTTCATTAGGGGTCAGTCATAATAAGATCGCACCCTGCGTTAGCGTCAATTGGACGTTTGGGGGAGGGTGGGGGCGGGGGGTCGGGGTCAAAGGGTTGGAAGCTAAAAATTGCAAAAAGGTAGTCGTTATCAAACTTTTGGAATTCCAAAATATCAAATTTTTGAAATGTTAGTTTTTGTGAAACATGAATTTGTATTTTGTTGTTATGGTATGTTCATGGCGTACTATAATAACAGGCCTCTTTACTGTACATACAGTTCAGGGCCTTCCAGTCATTGTCATGTCTTTATAATTAATTTTCAAACCAAATGATTGACCCTTCTTGGAATTATGAGGTACTATCGGTTTGACTAAAACATTTAAAAATTCGCGAAGTAACGAAAATTATGACTTCTTGTTTTAGCAACAGTTAGATGTTACTATGGTCTTTATGTGTGCCAAGTATCGAAAAAATCGGAAGTTGCGAACAGGGGTAAAAGAGGGAAACATTTCTTTAGATGAGCGTATGCGTTAAAGGGAGAGGAGGTCCCAGGATTGCCCATTCCGCCTAATTTTAGACGCCCATACCGCATTCCGCCGTGATTTTTTATCGCCATTCCGATTCCGCCTCTGAATTTTCTAGTTCAAGTACTACATCACCCTAGATATGCATTCTATCAATAAATTAACTGTTTAAAGTTTCGATACTAATATGATCTCGCGAATATCTCTCCTAAATACTTGTTATACGGAGTGTCATCAAAAAAACATTAAGCATTATATGACAAACCGAAAGGGCCAGATAATAACAATATCATGGATCATAACCAGGTAATTCAAGCAATAATGGAAAAAATCTTAAAACATCAATGAATAAATATACACGTGAATAACTGTTTTTAAGATACCGCTAACTGGATTTGAAACTGAGAATGTGAGTGTAAAACAGTTTTCATGACTCCTGAAAAGTAATATAAAAATGTAATATTGTGATGAAGGAGGCGACACCATGGTTGGCGCCGACGTGCAAGAAAATTTTGTAAATCGGCCACTCTAGATTGGCAAAAACAAGATTCTTTAGAAAAAAATTACAGAAAGGAAAGTTATTTAAAGGAAACAGTGTTCTAATAACAAAGGAAAAATTATACTAGTTGTAAAATTTGTTACGACAATACATAATCCATCAGGAAAATCATAAGACAAACAAAAAAAAAGTCAGGCATGAGAATAGGTATTACCAACGCGTAGTGGTATGTCACCTTTCATCAAACTTCCATTCATGTAAGTTAAGCATCGTCATTAAAAATGATGCAATATAATGCAATCGACTCGGGCTCTTAGCGAGGGCACATTAACTATCGTTAGGCGACGCTGACGGGTTGACCAACGCCATACGAGGGAAATTGGGTAATCAGTTGGTAGCTGACGAAACACTAGGTGGGACTTAAGCCATTACCTCGATAAGCACGTAAAGAGCTTGTGAATGGCTGTTTCATCATAAGTGCAAACCATTAACCATTAACCATTAATCATTAAATAGAAGTATAACATAGCAAGAAGTGTTATGATAGGCCATTTATTGGTTGAATATTACATCATGAAGAATCTGATTGGTTTATTTGAAAATGTCACAATTTGATGTTTTCTTAGAGTCAAAAATTATGAAGTATAAAAAAAATGAACCAATCAAAACCAAAGTTTTGAGATGATCTATTAAGCAGATTAGAAAATGTCTCTTTCTCTTTCCTTATTTTTGCAATGTACGCTTTATGACTGTCCGCTTTATAGAGACTCTTTTTAATAGATTTTAGCTCACATCAATCTGGCAATCTATATAGATTCTGCCTGTGTAAATAGGAGTGTGCTGTATGAGCAAAAAAAAATGAATTTTTGGTAAAGTGTTTATTCAGTTTCTATAATATGTATCTCGACCGAAATAATCAGTTTTTCCATGTGATCGCAAAAAAAAAAAGTACAAGCCCTTTGAAGAAAAGATGTCAATTTTTCAAATACAGAAATCTTTGCCACCATTTTGAAAGATGTTGCAACATGATTTTTTCTTGTTTTTGATATGGATATGTAGCGCCTAATGCTGTAAACATTTTACAAAAAAAAGGCACGTGTAGGAGACCTTTTGTTTTCATATTATTGGCGAAAAACTGCAAGGAAAGGCGCAAAATCTTATGAAAAATTCATAAAAATCGAAGTCCTTAGCTTTGTCCACATTTTCCGAAAAAGTGAATGTCGTGGAAAGTTCTTGTTCTTAAGATAATTTGTCAAGAGTGCAATCCATTTGAACAAAATATGTCGATTTTTGAAATTCAGAAATTTCTGCCGCTATTTTTCAAGATGTTGCAACATTATTTTTTCTTGTTTTCTGTATGGATTTGTAGCCTTCTTTGTTATATCCATTTTACAAAAAATCAAACGCGTTGAAAATCTTTTGTTCTCAAGATATTGACGAAAAACTGCAAGAAAAGGGGCAAATACTTAAATATTTGTAAAAATTGAAGCTTTGCCGCCATTGTAGAAAAAGATTCGCCAATTTTATTTTCTGAAATTGACACCATGCAGTCATAAATGTTGCCAATATTGTCCAAAAACTGCATTCGCCGAAAGTTCTTGCTCTCGAGATAATTTGAAAAAGTGCAGAATTTCGATAGAATTTCATAAAATTTTGAAAAATTCGAAATATCAAAGCTTTTCCGCAATTTTAAGAAAGGATTCACCATTTTATTTTCTAAAATTGACTTAACCATGCAGGTCTTTGTGTTTTCAACACTTTCAAAAAACCTGCATGTTGTGGAAATTTCTTGTTCTTGAGATATCAAAATCGATATGTCAAAAGTGCATGAATTTTAATAGAATTTCATGAAATTTTTACCCTTAATTTTATGAAATTCTATCGAAATTCATGCAATTTTGACAAATTATCTCAAAAACACGAACTTTTCATGACATAAGATCTTTTGGTAAATCTTGGCAACACTAAGGACTACAGTGTGTCCACGAAAAAAGTACCCCTTCGTAGACAAACTGTTATCTGTAGTTTAAGTCAAGTTTTCATTTATGCCAGCTACTTTATGTGTTCCATGGTTTTTAAAAATCTTGCAATTTTAAGCGTGCAATTCATCATTCTTGTATAACAATGCATTCTCGTTTACCCTCGTGTACAAATCTGCAATGTATTGTTGCTACATTCCAATGGCCGGGTGAACATGTTAAAGGATTATCTTAGAATGTTAAGAATTGAATTGCATCATCTCTCATCGTAAAAATGTATCCTTTTAAACAAAAGCATGAGCTTACGCAAAAAGGCATTTATGAAAATCCTTCACATATCTTGTCGTCCTTGCTCGTGCAATTAGAACTAATTTCGAAAAGTTTATTTACAAAAACGTTAACAACTAGTTAAATCCAATATACAATCAAATTGTATAACTTTGTATTAATTAACTACATTTACTGCATAAATTAAAACTTGACTTAAACTACAGTTAACATTTGTCTTCGAAGGGGTACTTTTTTTCGTGGACACACTGTACATAGCTAAGTCAATTTAAGAAAAAAGAAAAGCGAATCTTTTCTTCAAATGGCGCCAAAACATCGATTTTTAAGATTTTTTTCATAAGATTTTGCACCTTTTTTTG
>JAUKPT010004089.1:0-11415 GCA_032273505.1 Nanomia bijuga | reverse complement strand
ACGGCGAATTTCGCCGGAGCTTTGACTTAAATTTTGGTCTATTCGCCGGGTGCTTCTATTGATTCGCCGGAGGTCGAGTCATCTCCAAGTGCATTCGACTGGTGCTATTCAATCAAAATTTTGGATTCGCCGACTGTAATAAAAAATTCGCCTAGTGTCCATTTACAAAATTGAAGCCCTGAATGTGGCGCTTAATCGAGGGCAGAATATTTTTTATTTTCGCTTTGTCAAACAACAATACTGTATTGTGTGCTCATGGCGAAAAACTAAATAAAGTCATTTTGAAATATAAAAAGAACATTTTATGAGGAAAAAGTCTCTTTTTCTCTATAACAGGAAATATCTCGACTAAGCACAGCATTTCACAACTATGATGCAGTGCTTAATCGAGGGCTCCGCTTATTCAATCAATGATTTCCAGTACCCCGGTCAAGAAAAAAACAAAACATTCAAAGTCCCTTTCTTTGCCCATTTTCTCGATAATTATTGGTCCTACCCCTAACAACCTATACATTTTTGAGCTTCACAAAGTTTAAGGAGTCCAATGGTGTATGTTTTACTTTTTTTTTCTGACAGTTCAGAAGTTCAAAATCTTCATCTTCATTTTTTCCTCACTTTTTTTTAATTTAAATGATCTTTTTTATATTATCGGAACAAGTGCTCTTATGTGACTTTCGAACAAGCAAAAAAGTATCAAAAAAAGTTGAAAATTCAAAAAACGAATTCATGTGGGAAGTGCATTTTATTTTGATACAGACTATAAATGCTCATTGAAATCAGAATCATCGACTTTCCATCCAAAATTTCAAGATCTAGCACAATGCACCTTCACAAATCACGTTTTTGCTAACTTAGGCGCTACTTTGGCAAAAAATGGCTAATTCTATTCAAAATTTCAAGAAAGGTCATTCATCTTAAAATCTGCCATTACAGCTTTCATTTTTTTTTTTTTTTTTTTTTTATTAGGTAAATTGGTATAAGGGACTTGCTTCTGATGAAAATCCTGTTTTTTGGTTACCTTAAATTTGGCCAATTTTCCCAAATTCAGATGACATGACAAAACTCATTTCAATCAAGCTCATATATCGAACCCTATGGCGCTTATTTATTGCCTGAGTAATGAAACCGATAAAATGATGATTTTGATAGTTTTTCTAAGTTTAGGTTTTCTGCAGAAGCAAACAATGATTTATACTGGTTTGCAACACAATTGGATAGTCTTTTTGGAACAAAATACACTAATAGCATTTTAGGTCTAAAAGGTCTAAAATTGTTCAAAAATTGTGCACAAATGTGCAAAAATTGTTTCAAAAACAGTTGAATAGTTTTTTTGGTCTAAAATTATCGAAAATTATTGATTTTCACAAAAATGGGGGGTCATTTTTGTGAAAATCAATAATTTTCGATAATTGGGTCAATTCTGACCCTTTGAGTGCACAAACCACGTTAAAAATGGTTGGGAATGTGAAAAAGGAGCACAAATTATGCCAAACAATAATTTAGACTGGTTTCCAACACAATTGGAAAGTCTACTTTGCCAATTTCAGCAAAAATAACCCCCTTTTTCGGAAAATTATGACCCGTCAGGTGCACCACAAACCTTGAAAATGGCCAAAAATGTTATGGATTACATATGGAATTAGTAGAATGGAACAGAAAAAAGGTTCAACCCTGAAACATGTAAAATCTTCATCAAAAACAGGTCAAAATTTATATTTTCTGTTTCCGCAATGTTCTGTATAAGTCTAAAACCTTAAAAATGCACATTTAATAACTCCCAACCATCCTTATCAATCCCTGAAAAAATAGAAATTGGCACATTTATTCGAGAAAGGGTCGGTTACGTTAATTATCTCGTCTTGGACAATTGGGTCAGATATGGCCCATTCATTATCTCGAAATCTAAAAATAGTCTTAATAAAAGGTTTGTTGTTTTTCTTATGCAACTGAATATTGTTCATTTGATAATTTTATAAGTTTTCTGAATGATATACCCCTAAATGTTAAATAATTTGGAACAGGGTAAGCAAGGAAAATAAAAATGTCATTTGTTATGTTATCATTCAGAGTTTTGGATAACGTTTTTCAATGTATCACTGAGGCGAGGCCAAAGGTCGAGTATAATATGACTAAATACAGTGAGAGGACAAGTCGAAAATGCTTAAATTTAAGTGCAGTTTCAACTTTCCAGAATCAGCAATGAATGGTAATTTTCCCATTCATTTGGGGTAAAAGGCCAATATTGGTTGTTTAAGGCAACTTCTAGGGCCATTATTTCATGCATACAATGAATTAAAAATGAATTATTTCTAATGCAAAGTTTAGAAAAAAGCATTAGCTTCATAATAGTGCAAAAATTAAGCTCTGTATCCTTTTGTTGTTGTTTTCGTATCAGGTAGTGCAAACAAATAATATCTGGATCCATTCACATTGCTTTTTTCTCTGATGGATTCGTTCGATGAGAAATTATTCCATAGTCACTGTATTTGACTCTATTGTGTACTAAATTTTGCTCATGTTAATGTTCATGTTATGGTGTGCTGTGTTATCTAAATTTCGTGTTCCCCAAACAAAAGCAAATCGATATGGGAAATGTGAAAAACAGAGAAAAATATACATTTCCAGTTTCAACAAAGGGCGATGTAACACAAAGACTTGTGCCAAAATCTGAAACAGTTACACGAAAAGAAGGGCATTGCAAGTTTCAGCTTGTCCCCCACTAAAATATACTGTCTCAAAAGTATTTTTAAGAAATAAATTGCACCATTAGAACATATTTTTTTAACATAAGGATCTTATATTTCCAATATCCACTTTTTACACAAAATTAATGGTAAGTATAAATATAATATGAAAAATATCAGATATAGAAATGAACTAAACAATTGTTTGTGTGCTTCCCTAATATATTTTTTACATTGACATATGCTATTAACCCAAAAATATTTTTATCTAAATTTTAGATCTAAAAAATAATTTTACCATTAGGCTCTTCTTCTAACCATGTGGTTTTCATCCCACCCAATCTTTGTAAATAGATTTTGATAAAATAGTACCAACATGAGATTTATGACGATGGAATGGAAATCGTTTTGAGTAAAAATGTTTTCTTTATAACTAAAGGATAAGTTTTAGTATCGAATCATGTACATTAAGGTTTAAATTAATGCCATGAAAAACATCACAAGAAAACATAAAAACTTTTATTTGGGTCAATTAACAAACTTTCCTTTTCAACATATCGAGCAAAAACAAAAAACTAAAATCTTAAAAATAAAACAAGACGGACAAACCTTGAAAAGTTTGAGTAGAATCAGCAGTTGAGTCATTAGCACACACTGTAATTGGAAATTTCTCTATCCTTCCTTCATAATCTAAGGTCGAAGCTAAAGTAATATCTCCTGATGTTTCATTGATTGCAAATTTACGTCCATATTCATTTGACATAATGTAATATCTAATCTTTCCAGATGAGATTCCATCTTTATCAGTAGCAGTTACACTTGTTATAAAACTTCCAGAAGTTGCATTTTCATAGATAGAAACTGGATAAAGGTCCTTGGCAAACAGGGGACTGTTGTCGTTTACATCGAGTATATTAATAGTTAAATGGAACTCCTGATTTCCTAATACCTTTTTCCCAATTCTATCGAATAAGTAGAAATATAAATCATATGATTTGCCACCTTCAAAGTCAAGATGATTAATAATCTCTTTTCTTCGAACTTGGCCATTCGCATCATTTACATGGAATAAACCTTGTGCAGCTTGACTGGTCTTTGTTGTATTCAACAAACATTGGGTAATAATGTTTTCAAAAGCAGTAAATGGAACATGGTAAATCAGTTGGCTAGCAACAGTCTTCTCAGTGATTGTCACATCATCATTAGATTTTCCGAATTGAGACACTTGTTCAATGACATTTAAAACATTTACAGTAACAGGTACACATGTTGTTCTTTTTTCGTTGACTGGATCATCTTCTCGAGCATCAGTTGCTCCATCTGTTGCACATATTGTCAGAATGTATTGTATTTTCATTTCATAGTTAATGGATCCTTTAACAGTTATTTCTCCTGAAGTTTGATTGATGGCAAAGATACTTTTAAGATCGTTATTTAAGATGAAGTAAGAGACAGTGTTGTATGCAGATGTTCCATCAGCATCATTGGCAACAACAGTACCGAAAGTTGATCCTTGTGCAGAGTTTTCAGCAACATTAAATGTATAATCAGAAGCATTAAACATAGGCGAATGATCATTAACATCAGCAATCTTAATGGTAAGGTGAAACTCACTACTTGTGAGACTTGAATGGAATGAAGACACAGCTGTTACATATAAATCATATTGAGTTTTCTTTTCATAGTCTAGGAAAGCACCACTTTTCATAACAACCAAGCCAGAATTTAAAATTTCAAAAGTAGCTTGTGTAAGTGTATCTGTTGCTGTGCTGTTAATTCTATAGAGCACAGGAACCACTGTGACAATTGGTAACTGATATATTTCAGATATTGGCAAAGCTTTCTCTGTGAGTGACACTTCATGTGAAATAGAACTAAAAGATGGCGAAGTTTTGCTCTCTACTGTGATTTGCAGAATAGTGCAGCCAATCCTTGCATCTAAATAAAAACAAGGAATGTTACTTAATTCACAATTTACACTGTTGAATTAGCTCAACAAAACTAAGTGCTAAAGGATGTAAAAAAAACTAACCCATTTCATTGTAAAAACCCTAGTTGAGAACACGTAACTGCACTGCCAGAGAGAGAATTAATTGCCTGAAAGACCACATATAAATTTTATGATATTTTCTTACAATTTTCTACAACATTTTTTCAACAATTTTTGAACAACAGAGAATTGTATCAGCTTGTTCTAATTGTCCTAAGTTAAGCAAATCAATAGTTAAAATCAGATTTAATATCAATCTATGCAAACATAAAAAATAAAAAATAAAGTGAAAAACAACAACATAACATTGCAATGACAGTAAATTAAATGATTTTACCTTGATAAGTGTGTCTTTCATCAATGTAAGAATCATTTGCACAGACTGTAAGTGGAAAGGGTTGCGAGCTTACATCAACTAAGGACTGAGAAGTGCTGACATCCCCATTTGTTGCATTTATTAAAAACATATCACTGTTCTGATTAACCAAAATATAATATTTTATTTTTCCTTGTGATAAAGCATCCTTGTCAGTTGCTGTCAATGAAGTGATAATTGTACCAACGGTAACATTATCTTGAACTTTAATCTCAAATATACTTCTATCAAATAATGGATTATTATCATTAACATCAAGCAAAGAAACAGTTAATTTCACCTCATCTGTAACAGTTAATGAAGAGGAGTCTATTGCTTGTACATACAGATAGTATATTGACTTTAATTCGAAGTCAAGTTTTGATGCAGATACTACTAAAGCACCAGTTGTGTTTACAAGAGAAAATGTATTCATGTCTCCAGCCTGTGTTTTATTTGAATTATAACGATAGTAAACAGGAGTGTTGTCAAGATCTTGAGCAGAGAAACGAAATATTTCTAATCCATTAGGTACACTTTCAGATATTGTAATTAAAAAAGTAGCATTATTTACTGTGTTAAATTTTGGTACATTGTCATCAACATTACTTAATTTAACTACAACAGGAACACAGCTTACAGCTTGAGGATCACTAGCAGATGCATCTAGATTTCTAGCACATATAGTGGTAACATATTCGCTTTTGCCTTCATAATCTAACTTTCCATCAACGATGATATCCCCACTTGTTTTATTGATACGGAAAACACCATCAATTAGTTCTGTCAAATCTGAACTCACAGGATTATAACTAAGATGTAATGATGGTGTTGGCGGTGGTCCTTCATCACTCATCATTGGGGGTGAAAATTCGTCATCAAACGCTGGTGATAATAGCATGTCACCAGATGGTGATGCTGATGTTGTTGTGTCCTCTTGACCTTGAACAAAATATTTCACTCGATCTGGGTCAATTCCTGTTATTAACAAACGACCAACAACGGTTCCAGCTGGAGCACTCTCTGACACATTGAAAGTAAATGATTCAACAACAAATTTTGGTGCTTGTTCAGCAATTGCATATAGGTTTATTTTAAGTTTAAACTCAGGATACTGCCCTACTAAAAGTGATGATGAATTTAAATAAAAGAACAATTCAAAACTTTTCCCTCCATTATTATCTAAATTAGTGGCATTTTTAATCTTGATTTCTCTGGTTAGTCCATTGACAGTAAACAAGTCGAGAGCTGTTTGGTTTGTTGTTGAATTAACTTCAAGTGTCAGGAGAGCATTATGAGGATTATCGACATAAACCCTGTATATCAATTGATCCTGAATTGACTTATCTGATATTGTTATTTCGTCATTAGGTTTCATAAAAGAATAGAAAGTATCAACAACATCAAGTAATGTAAATTCAACAATTGTACAACTAATTCTTGCAGAAGAACCTAAAATGAGAAACAAAAATTCAAAAGTTACAATACATTCTTATATATTCATTTATGCACAGTACAAAACAACAAAGTTACATGAGCCGGGGGATGAGAGAAAAATTGGAAAAATTCTTAAAAATGATAAAGATATTGGGCAGAATAAGCCACTTAGAATACATAAAAGACTGATTCTATAGAATAAACATCATAAAACTTTCTTCATCATAATGAGATGAAATTTTATAATTACTCAGACAAAATTAATGCTAAACTTTTTTTATTCTGCAATTTTTATTCATATTTAACAATCTAGGGGGAGGTACAAATTTTCCTAAATTTTTGATACATTTTAGCCAAGAACAAAACACCAGTTATGTTTTGTTTTGATACTGATATGATGCCAATCTTGTCAGGATGGATATGGTGCTATGAGAAACAGTTTTTAAGCAATTTGGAGTTAACAACATCATTTCTTGGCAAACAGGTTTTTTCATACATTCTTCCTTTATGACATCATCACTAAAAGTGCTAATGTAAGCAAAATAATAGTCTGACAAGTTTTAACTGAATTTTAGAGAGGAACAGAACCCCTCTCCCCCTCAGACTTTAAGTGCTCAAAAAGGCCCAGCCAAAATAGGGTTAACCTTTCGTCTGCTAAGAGATTTTAAAATGTAATATCATTTTGAATTCAACTGATCAGATTTTTGACGGCATAGTTTTCAACAAATCGAAAAAAGAATTTCGTAATATTTTGAAGACCACTTCTAAATTGATCTCTCACACATTCTGAATTTAACTAAAAAAAAATTTGAGTTGCGAAGACCTTAATTACTTGGATTTCATTAATCTTTAATACTAAATTTCAGATATAATTTAGAAAACATACTTGGATTCATCTGGGTGTAATCTACATTTGAGTCATTTGCACAAACTGTAATTGGAAATTTGGAAATTTTTTGTTCAAAATCTAATTTTACAGCTAATGTAATTTCACCAGTAGTTGGGTTGATACCAAACTTGCTTCCATATTCATTTGGCATGATTGAATACTTTAAATTTCCCTTTGAGATCCCATCTTTATCAGTAGCAGTGACTCTTGTAACAGAGCTTCCAACAGTTGCATTCTCATAAAAGGACACTTGATAATAGTTGTTTAAAAAGGTTGGACTGTTGTCATTTACATCTTGAACTCTAATAAGGAGGATAAATTTAGAGCTTAAAGTCAGCAAATTAACATCATCAAATAAAGTCAAATGTAATGTGAAATTGGTTTTAACTTCAAAATCAAGTGTAGTATTGATTAATGTTTTCAGTCGAATTGTTCCATCAGGGTTAACAGTGAAAAGATCTTTGACAAATTGACTTGTATTTGAACTATCCATTTGAACACTGATATTCAAACGCTCTGGGTTGAAATATTTTGCAGTATACACTAATGATCCCAAAACAGCATTTTCAGATATTGTAACTTCATCAGAAGCTTTTGAAAAGCTTGATAGTGTTTCAATGAGATTCAACAAAGTCACTTCAACAATGGTACAACCAATTCTTGCAACAGAAGCTAAAAAAATATATATATAAATGATAGGTTAAGATTGACACCATAACAGACTACAATTTGTTGAGGCAGAATTTTAGGAGATTACTCAATTTGGTTTCCAAGTATAAGACAATATGAAGGTCAAAATGAAATCGCCAATCTAGTAGTTTAAGGAAATATTGACGAGATATTTTTCTAGGGACATCTATATCATAGAAAAGGGTTTAGATAATACCCAATACAGAGGATGAGCGTTGAGAGGAATTATATTTTTTGCAAAATAGTTTACAGGATGTCCTAAACTCGGTGAGGTTGTACTAGTACATGTACTGTGAGCAGAAGTTTAGTAAGTTCTTTATAATGAGAGGTTTACTTTCTTTTAAATAACAGTCCCAAACAGACTTCAAAGTTTAAAAGAAAACAGTCCTGATTTAACATGATCCAATAAAGTCTAAATGATTTAATTTCCAACTAATCAAGAGGTTAAATAACACTTAAATTGCCAACAATCTCTTATACTGATATTAGTTTGAATACCATGATCGAGTAGTGATAAAGTTGATTGTTGGTTTAGGTACAAAACTCCTTTTTTTTATTAATTCACATCCATTCACACAGACATTCCTAATAGAGGGAGTATACATTACACTCTACTATTGGGATGAATACGTTACAACTCACACATCACATTTAACATTTAACAAGATTCATTTGCTAATTTAATGCATCGCATGGTTGATACTAATTCAGTGAATTAATATTACAAATTACAGGGATCCAGGAGTAGGGATCAAACCTGATGGGCTGCTCCATTGTGAACTCTTTATGCAGTTATGTCCCAATTTTGTGTGATTTTGGTGAAAAAAATGTGTTTTCTTATTTTAAGGACAAAGTAGTCCTTTAATGTGTATTTTTTTTTAATTTTAAATTTGTTCAGCAAAATGTGTTGCTTCTTTTAGCGAAATTTGCATGTCTGGGAAAAATCTGGTTCTGGAGTTAGGGAATTGAAAAGACCCGAAGTACGTAAAATCTGGACCCAAGTTGCTTTGGAGCTATTTCTTACAATGTTTTCTTCGTTAGGTGCCCAAAAACACTGGTATATCTAGGACATAGTTAGCTTTGGAGCCATATTTTTTTTTACGTAATCTGTTCGATAGGTTTATTAATCTTTGTGGGTCTTTGATCGTTTGCTTGTTTACTTTAGATACACAATGAAAAAGTAAGGATTTGTGCATTGTATATTGTATATTGTACAATGTTTATCTTTGTTTCCTTTGCCTTGGTTTCTATCTTTCTTTTTTACCATCAAATCTCACTATCATTTGTCTGTGAAAAGAAATATCCAATCATACATGTTGACAACATACTTCAACTGAAGTATATCGAAATTATCGAAATTGTGGAAACAATGTTTTGTAGGAAATACATGGTGTTTTTTTAATACACGGGTTCAGATTTTTTATTTCTAAAGCTGAGCCTGATCTCCAAAAAATGCTTATAAAATAAAACTTGTAATGCATATGTGTAGCGCTTATTGCAATTACTGTAGTACACAATTAAAGTTGTTGTTTTGTTTACCTCCAAGACTGCGATTCTGAGTTATAACTTTTACTGGTACGCTTTTAATAATAAAAACCTACATAATTAAATTTAGATGCATTTACACAAATTAGTTTTGACAATAGAAAAGTAATTCCATTCTATTTAACTAATTTCTGTTTGAAAATGCATGCATAAAATGTTATATATATTCAAAAGCGTGTTGATAAACGTTATATATTAGAGAACAACAGAATATGAGGTAAACAAATCAACAATTTTAATTTCACAAAAAAAGTGTATTACTAGCTAATCATACTATATTGCGCACATGTGAGCATTTTCAAGATACCTTTGAAGAGAAGTCCCTTCTTACTTTAAGATCATAACCTGGAAAATCTTAATCTTATTCTTTTGATAAGCAACTTCATGGGATTTTTTACTTTATTCTCTTATATTTTTTTATATACCTGGATTCTTCTGCATGTAATCAACTGCAGAATCATTTGCACATACAGTAATTGGAAATTTAATGAAATTTTCTTCAAAATCCAACTTTACAGCTAATGCAATTTCACCAGTTGTTGGATTGATATCAAATTTGCTTCCATATTCATTTGGCATGATATAATACTTTAAATTTCCGCTTGATATCCCATCTTTATCAGTAGCCGTCACTCTTGTAACAGAGCTTCCAACAGTTGCATTCTCATAAATAGAGACTTGATAATAGTTGTTTGAAAAGGTTGGACTGTTGTCATTTACATCTTGAACTCTAATAAGGAGGATAAATTTAGAGCTTAAAGTCTGCAAATTAACAACATCAAATAAGGTCAAACATAATGTGAAATTGGTTTTAACTTCAAAATCAAGTGTAGTATTGATTGAAGTTTTCAGTCGAATTGTTCCATCAGGGTTAACAGTGAAAAGATCTTTGACAAATTGACTTGTATTTGAACTATCCATTTGAACACTGATATTCAAACGTTCAGGGTTGAAATATTTTGCAGTATACACTAATGATCCATAAACAGCATTTTCAGAAACAGTAACTTCATCAATAGCTTTTGAAAAGCTTGGCACAGATCCAATTATATCCAACAAAGTCACTTCGACAGTGGTACAACCAATTCTTGCAGCAGAAACTAAAAATAAGATAAAGTTAAAAATGGACCATTTATATAACCCTTCATCTTAATTTAGTAAACTAGAGAAAACTAGTGAAAACCATATTTAGGCAAAAGAGCATTATATATTGTTTTCGTTAGACATTTATTAAATCGTTATCTAAATTGCTATTTCAATGGAATAAGAAATTGATGTTAATTGACCAACAGATCATATAGAGTTGCATGAATATCAACGGCAGAGGTCATTTAAATAAATTTAACATGACGATGAAACTTTTATTGATTTTTTAAAACTTTTTATGTATATGAAAACGAGTCCTAGAAGTTTTACAAATGTGTTATGGAAAAATAAGAAGATTCAAAATCTTATTTTTATGGAGAGAAAGAGAGCAATCATAAATTCATAACATATGAGTAAAACAAAACACAATAAAAGATAAAAATGTGTGTCTATCTGTAACTAAATTTATAATTTGTATTTCAATTTATAATTTTTATTTCAATTTTGGTTGTAGTTGGTGCTAACTAAGATATTAGTAGAAGCCTAGCTATCTCATATGAAAAATTTAAAGGAAATAAGAAAAAAAAATGACAATTACTTGGTTCTATCTGCCTCATATCTCCAGTAGAATCATTAGCACAAACAGTGAAATAAAATTCTGTAACACCATCTTCATAGTCCAATTCTGTCACTAAAGATATCTCACCAGTTGATGAATTGACTGAAAATTTATCACTGT
>JAUKPT010004088.1:0-11416 GCA_032273505.1 Nanomia bijuga | reverse complement strand
CGAATCTTTTTTTTTTTTTTGTTTTTTATCAATTCTTATATACCCAGCTCACATCCCAAGTAGAGGCAATTTACTAAGCACTACTACTTGGTCCGAGATCACAGGACGACATATACAACATTTAACACTGAACAGAACCTTACGTGGGATTTTCAAGCTAACGAAGCGGGACAAGCTCCAACTACATAGTCTAGTGGCTAATCTTACTCAATTTTAATCATATATAAATCATACGCCTCGACGAGGACTCGAACCGCGGTCATAGCGGTGATAACGTAACGTAGTAACCACAAGACTGTGCGTCCACAAATCTGTTGCACTAAACGATGCAACTAACTCCAAAAAATCTTTGTCAGTTTACTAAAATAAATGATATTAAAGTAATATTTCAAATATTTTGATATATTTCAGTATATTTCAATATATATATTTCAATATATGTCAGTATATTTCAATATTTTAAAATAATCTTAATATCTCAAGAAAAATCTTTACAAAAATCTTATAGATCTACGATAAGATAAGATATAAGATAAGATAAGATATATTCTGGGTAAAAGAACTGTTACAAATAAAAATCGTTTGAATATATTACACAAGTTATTACAAAATAAAATAACGTAAGAATTAACAACTTAAAAATGAAACAGCAAGTGGTGACATGCTTTAAAAGCAATGCTTATTCTCATGTCAGCACTTTTTGAGGGGAAAGGGAACAGGGTAGGGGGGACATACCAAGACTCTAAATCTGTCGAAAAACACACAATAATTTAGTTTAATTTAGTTTTAATAATTTTGTACATTAGTAACGTAACTAAATAAGTCGAGAACAGAAACATATGGAAGGCTGGATAAAAAGAAAAAATGTTTCTTTACCACTGAATTAAAATAGGAACTTGTCTTTATATCATTTGAATGGATGTGAATGTCGTTAGACACTTTGATTTTTCCATGAGCAAATATACTATTCCAAAGCTTGGAACAATGAAACTTGATAGATTTTATACCATATGATGAAGTCCGTATTGTCGGTATGTAGAAGGAATCGATAGGCATACTTCTTAAAGTGAGACTAGTCTTAAATACATGACAGTTTAGACAAAAGAGATTTGATAGATCATAAGGTGAAAGATTATGCAGATATTGGAAGTTGAGATTCAACTGATTCAACTGATTCAACTAATCTTAAAAATTTCATGGATAACTTATTTGCCCCTTGACACAAATGGTTATTAGTAGACTGTAAATTTTTTCATATTGTGTTCAAGATATATTTGCCGTTTGATTAGTTGGAAATTACATCGTGATAAAAACTGATTGAATCACTTTAAAATCTAATCGTCAAATTTAATACTTATTAAACAACAGCATTTTGGATTGACCCGATTAAATTAATAATTAAGGTACTCCCATAAATTGTAGAGGTAAATTTTTCGTTTCATTAGTTGCAAGTTACATCATCAAGAATCTTGAGCACTTAAAAATCTTATCATCAAATCCAATATTAATCAAACAACAAATTGTGACATTTTTGACTGACCCAATTAGATAAATGGTCATGTAATTATCGAAGACAATCCATTGTACACTTTTCCTTTCGTTTGATTGGTTGAAAACGTGTCACAACAAAGACTGACGGACAGCGTAAATGTTATTAAAATTACGCTATTAAAAGTTTAATAAACAATCAGAGATAATGCACCTAATACAAGTTTCATTGGCAAATTATTGTCTATTCCAAATCTGAAAGCTATTCATGTCTTAGGAAAATTCTTTTTATCAAACTCTTAGTATCTCTTACTATGAATAAAAACATACTCCCTGCTCTCTAGGGGAGAGGGGGTTGGAATAGTAGGGGGGTTGGAAAAAATCTCTAGAATTAATAGTCAGAATATAGGCGGGGGTTTGAAAAATTCACAAGAATTAATAGCCGTTTGTTGCATAAATAAAGCCTTGATAGTGCTATTGATTGAAACCTTCTGTCAAAATCAATAAGCGGGGGAGTAGAAATAAGAATGGCCTGTGTGGATTTTTTATCAAAAATTAATCAGTGGAGGGGGACGTAATTGACTTCCAGAGCAGATACAATGCATTACATAATAAAAATCAATTTCATTTTTAACGATCTATATTTTCGTATTATTTATAAAGAGTGAATTATATTTTGTTTGTTTGTTATGAAAAAAATTGTTTAAAATTTGAATCATTAAGCAAAATGTAAAGAAATAATAAACAATTATGAAATGCCGCCTACCCGCATTAATTTTTTCAAAAAAAAGACTATAATCTCTTAAATCTTAATTTACATGCAAAGGACTCAAAAAATAAAGTTTACATACACCACTTAAATTTAGCTGACGCATAAAAAAACAAAATGTTTAGAGATTAAAAATCGAGCATGACCTGCTAAAAAGACAGCCTGATTCTTTTCTAGGAACTTTTTAGATGAAGTACTTCTATGTCACAGTTTTCTCAGATATTTCAAACTTAGGCCAACCTACCCAAATAAATGCAATAAAAAGCTTCTTTTTATCGATAATTTATCAATATACATTACTCAAAATAATATGACGTCACAACATGCGTAACACTGTGAAAGGAAATATCCCTCTAAAGGGCCGTTTTCAATAATATCATCATATGAGCACGAAAATGTATTTAACAAATATCTATGAACGCTATTTGCATTCTCATGAGTCCAATGATGAGATTTGTTGATTTATCCAATATTTTGGAACAATATACAATGTGCTGTTCGAGAAAAACAGAAAAACAGAAAAAAGGACGAAAAAGATCGACATTTAATTTTGGTAAAGTAGGGTATTTCAAAATCATTTTCATCCAAATGTGCAGTATTAACAATGGATGAAATTCCAAAGGCAATTGTTAGAGGAATAATTTGGTATAATGTTTCCCTTATGTAGTCGAGAGTATTGAATAGACGACCATCGACGTTCATCCTTCCCCAAAGAAATATACACCATGATCGTGGACTTTTATCAGTTCCTGAAGAAAAACCATGAAAATCCAACAAAATCCAACAAAATCAACAAAATCAACAATTTTAATGGTGCACACATTTTCAAGGATGGACGTCTATTTGATAGTCGAGAGTAGTCTAATACATTTACTACTCTTACCCATTTTTTACAAATAATCATATTTCTACATGGCTGACTAGAGGAACGCATTCTAAGCTCAAACTGATGATGAAACTGGTTGTAATCTTTCTCTGAAAAAGTGGTCAGTACCTGATTGAAACTGTGCCTACAACATTGAATTAATCATGTCAAATTGCTCAAAAAAATGAAAATAATGATAACATTTTCAAAAAAAAGAGGAAGAAGAAGAAAAAAAAAGAAGAAATAAAGAAGGGAATGAAAAATAATAAGAAGAAAAAGAAGAGGATGACGAAGAAGAAGGGCATGATAAAGAATAAAATTGATAACCTCTCATGTCCCATGATTTAATGACTTGTGGTTGAATTTATACTCTAAAGGTTGAGTCACTTCATTAATACAAGCACTCGTCAACACATTAACGAGGTACAAAACTGCTCTAATGTTAATTGGTAATTACCGTTTGTGCAATAGGAGTGTATCAAAATCCTAAATCATCATCTGTTATTAAATTGAGTTTATCAAAACCTCCTATTTGTAGTCTATCCAACCGCCTTTCTGTAGTTTTTAGAGAGTTTAGATTTTACAACATTCTTAAACCCTATTTTTCATGGGCTTTTTTTAGGGCTCATTCTACATGGGGGCTATACATATAGACCAACTATGTAACTTTAAAATCAAAAATCACCAAGAATCACCAAGTAAACTATATCTTTCTTGATCAAAAAGCATAATGGCAAGTGTAATGACACTTTACAATAAGCTATATACATGAATAACATTCATAAAACTACATACAACGTCTTATTTTTAGAAACATAGTTTAGTTAATATGTACGGAATATTCGATGTTTCACTGAAATCCCCGGTAGTACCTTTGACAAAGGGGTAATCTGGATCACTTTTTTGTGGAAGAAAAATCGTCAACCTCACCGAGTTCATATGAAAGCCGAAAATCTTTCCGAGAACATTTGTAATAAATCGTGAAAATTAAAAGTTGTCAGATTAACCGGAAATTTGGTACAGATACTGAAACTGATACGAGGAATCCAAAATTTACGGTCCCAAAATTTGAAAACAATGGGAAATAGGCAAATGAACTCCAAAACTAGGTCCCAGCCTCCAAAAATAATTTTTTTTGGATCAAGCCAAAAATCGGTAAAGATACTAATTAAGGGATGAGGAATTCGAATATGATATCTATTTTAGTCTAATTGACGCTTAGTTCATTGATTATTCATGAAAATGACCACGTTTTTTGAACAGTCAATAAAAGGCAAAAAGGTTAAAAATAAGATGAAATAAAATAACATAAAACAAAATAAAAGATAAAAAAAGTCAGATGTAAAGAAAGAGTGAAGTCAAAATGCGCAGGTAAGGAACAAGCATAAATCTCAATGTCAATTATCTCTCGTATTAAATATTATATTAAATACATTTTACCATGAAGGTTGTTGTGGCGTACGGAAAATCTGAGAAAGAACTGTGTAAAATAAAGAAGATCGACATTTTGAGCTCCTGAAACAGAGAACTCCAACACATTAATGGGATTTTCAATTCTGTTTTCGACGTTTTAATCACCTGGACTCTTTGTTTAGCCCTGCTGTGACTTGCAAGCTTTCTGCAAAATATACACGCATTTACTTTGATAATTAATGACGTACATTATTTTCCCTTCTTTGTCGTGTTTAAAATGCTGGGATCATCTTATCCCCCCCCCCCTTTCCCTTGAAATGAAATGTATGTCAAATTTGATTAACCTATTTGAATTAGGCTTTTTTAAACGCAGATCCCACCCCCTTTAAAATCCGTAAAAACAATTAAGCAAAGATTCGACAGGGTTATCTACTAGAAAAATCGAGAAAAGTAACCCCCTCCCAGTCCAAATAGGCTTAAATGCTGAAAATTTATTTTTGATATAAAAAGGGCATAGCCTCTGACAAGATTTTGTCAGTGGGGCAATGCCCCCATGCTTTCCTTCTAGTGTTATTAAATGAAGCAAATTTCCGATGCATGTTCCGACCCATACTGCAGGTATTTCATTTCGACATGACAATAACACGGGGCTTCTGGGAGATCCTTCTGTATAGATAACCCGTTCACGTTTGGTATCCACGACTTCAGAACGAGGCAGGCCTTGAGACACTCTCGACGATTGAAGAATCCAACTTCGACTTTTTCCATGCTCAGTTGAGCAAACCCGACTTTTAATACACATGTCGTGTTTCCATAAGTCACTAAAACAGAGAAAGAGAGGGTCAAATTATAATAACGTCACGCTCAGACCACGGTGGCTTTGCCGACGCCATCGACAGCGTCGGCACCGACAACGTACTGAGAGCCTTTCAAGAAGAGCAGATAAAAACGATGCAACAATGATTGATAATCACATTCTAATCAATTTTGAGATAACAATGGTTTTATTAAGTTTTAGAGACTTTGAGTTGGAGAGAAAAGGAGTTGAGATAAAGTTGTTACCCCCTACCCTACAGCCAATTTACTACGACCCATACCGAAATATTACTACGAGGGAAATTGATGGCACGAGCGAGAATCGTCATTGTAGTGAAAACTTTCTGTGTGATAATAATTGATTGGAATTTCTTTTTCATTAATGGAAAAGGTATGCTACAAAGCATAAAAAATTAAATTCAACATTTACGTCACGGATAATACGTGACGACGGTATGGCGTCCACTCGGGTCGTCTGTAGACAAGTTTGGTCTGCAATTATGAGAGATTATACAACTCACCTGTCTTTGCAAGGGCCGCTGGTTTATTGAGTTGGCATAAGAACGTCTTTTCATCATTTGTCACTTTGATTTGATTCAAATGACCGATACACGTGCAGACACCTGACGAGTTTGTATAAAGGGCGCCATTTATTCCATCGTCGTATCGTTTTAACGTTTGGCACATGTTTTGACAGACCTGTAATTTGCCTATGAAAAGAAAATATTTTCAGAGCTTACACCGGGTTTCGATACTCTTGTGGATCAGACGCAGAGGCAAAATGCAGTTTGTACGAAGTGACGAGTATCCCACATTGGATAAGACAATAATTCCATTTTTGAAGGAAAAGGTGTAGGAGTAGACATAAATGATAGGTATAGAATACAAAAGGAAGGGGGGGGGTATAATGACATGACTATTGTAGCTGTAAATATGATAGATTGTTATTTGTTTTTGTAAGTCTCAGATACATTGTATCTAACTAGGACCTCATTCAACCATTTATCATTATTTATTTTTATTATTATTTTTATTTTATTGAAATTTTTTCTTCAGTTTACCAAATCTTTTCTCTATACACATACATTCATATCTCTGACATCGAACAGTAACCATATAAATTCTCTATATGGCCTGTTCATTCTAAATTTGTTTCCAAATTGCTTCATTCTGTATCACATACTCATTGAGGGCATTTCACCTTCTCCTCTTATAATATAATGAGCGCCTATTAATGAGCTTTCCAAAGTGCATTCAGTTGATTACGGCAATCAATAAGAAAAAATATTAACTAGATTAATTAAAGAGAATACCTGGCCTTTTCGTTGGTTCAGTTGGACCTGAAACATAATTGACACTTTCTCAATAAAAAAAAATGTCTTTACACCTGTATGAGGGTGGTGGAGAGAGGGGGATGGATGGAGGGGGAGGAGTTAGAACTACAAGAACAAGAGCTAGCTCCAGCACTCTAACAGCATGTAAATAATGACTGACGGAGCTCATTTATTGTACCTTCATGATACGTGAGAATGATGGGTCATAATATGGCCATTAACTTCTCACTTTTTACGTTGACACGTATAAACACACAAAATAATTATCCTACTTGCTCGTTTGTAGAGCGTATTGAACGGACCATACACCCCCTGCGTTGTGAACTTTGCAACAGTATGTCCCCTGTCATAATATGGCGAGCCCTTTTCAACATGTAACTCGTTGATTCGTTTCGTCGGGAAGAGTTTCCAGTGGACGCCAGCTTCATTCGTCCATGTGTAATACTGTCCGGACACACTGTACGAAATGTGGACGAAATGCCAGTCATTTTTGTTTGATGTTCCGTCGTGTGAGTGGTTTTCGAAATTCCCGATCAGCATTGGCATGGCACCTAGGTAAACAATAATTATGCAAATTGTTTGATATGATTGACGCTTTTCTTTTTATAAGAATAATGTTTTTTAGTTTCAAGATGATTATTTTTAACGTATTGGCCAAATTCATTATAATCTATTCTTAGCATATTCCTAGCATTCAGATCAAAAATGAAAAATATAAGACATCATCAAAAATATCTTGATTTTTTGGCAAAAAACCCGAAAATATCGGAATATCGGTAAAAAAAAAGAGAAATATCAGATTATCGGTAAAATAATTGAGAAATATTGGAATAATGGGAGAAAGAAGGCAAAATTTTACATCATGAAAAAGATAAATGTATATTCTTAAGGAAAATTCAAGATGATGATATTCTTAGCATATTCTTAACTTTTTCCAAATTTCATCATGGATATTCTCATAGAGTATATTCTTATAAAAAAACAGCGTGTATATGATTTATGATATCATATATTTTATCATTAACATTCGCGGATGAATTGTCGAGTGGTTACGTGTCACACCTATCAATACTAGATACCGTGCGATCTGAGTTCAATACCCAGTCGCGCCAACAAATAATCAATACTACTCTGAAGTATTGAAGACTAGTTAACATCAATTGAAGTGTGATACTACAATCCTTAGGCTGTAACTCCGTCGGGTCAACCCGTGCCATGTGAGGGAAATCGGATAGTCAGTTGGTACTAGATAGAGCTATAGTCCGCGGATTCGCCTACGGCTATGCATGACTGTTCCATCATAAGTGCATACCTTACCTTTGACCTTACCTAAAAAGATTTGGGGAAAATAATACGTGTTGGAATCCCTACCATTATTGGCATAGCAACTAGATAAGTAAATAAATTAGCTTGAGAAGACAAACTTTTGCCAAACAATTTTATTCACTTTTTTAGTGGATAACTACATGCACATTTGCAATGTTGGTATTTCAAAGCTTTTTGGATAAGCAAGGTTTTAAAACAGAGCACGAACTACGGGGAAAATAACATCAACATGTTTCTGATTGATTGATTGATTGATTGATTGATATCTTTATTTAACGTCGCTAAAAACATGCTGTAAAATATATTACAATCAGTAAAGAAATAAAAAGGGTAAAACTAACCATGGAATAAAAGGGTAAAAGTTAAGTATATAAAAAGAGATATGCATAGCAGCCACATTTATAGGGCTGATAAAAACCGACGGGGTAAAGCTCGCCCACCCTTATTTGTGATGTTTTCGACAAAGCCCAAATTAATGATATAATTTTTGCAAAGCCGGCATTGGCAACCACATGGTACCCATTCTTTGATTTTTCTTTTGAAGATTTCGAGAGTTAATGATTTTTTTTAAGTCTTCTGGAACCATTGTATTCCAAACAATAGGGCCAAAATTACGTAGTGATTGTTGACCATAGCTCAATGATTTTATTCTAGGTCGAACAAAATCAGCATGTAATCTTGTGTTATAATGACTTCTCGTCGAGAAAAAATATCGTTCATAATTTTTGGGAATAACCCATTTTTCACTTCATACATTTTAATAGCAACTGTCTGTATATTTCAGTGATGAGTTGAGACAGATTTATCTTTCCTTAGTAGAAATTCATAAGATTTTGTGTTCGTTTGTTTGCAGGCAAAAACGGACAAAATTTTCTTATTGACATTCAACTTACCTCGACACAACTCGAATACCCAACAATAAACACTCTCTGACCCAGACCCCCTCGACAAATCCATCGTGTGAGCATAACATCCCTTATCCTCTCGATTCCATCGCATTTCACAACCAGTTGCACCTTGGTAAGCGAGGCACTTTTCTAAACAGACGGACGAACGTTGTGGGTCTGAAGCATCGAGACCGTTGAGTTTTATGATACCGTTCGATTGAGGCTGTTGGTTTGAGCTGAGGCAGTTACCTTGCTGTCTGATGCAAGACCAATCAGGATAAGTTGACGGCTGTATTGGACCTATGAGACAGAATAACATTGAACAATAATTACCTTACTCCCTTTAAATTTCGTCTGCTTTTTATTTTAGCCTCGAGGGGGGCGGGAATTAAAGGAAGCGAATAAGAACCTTTACATAGGGCCGAAAGTTTAATGGAGTGAAATTTAAAGGGTGCGAACTTACGTGCAAAGGATTAATTTTTACTCACTTGGACATGTATAAATGTTATCATTGTCAAAGTAAAAAAACAAACTTGAATAAATGGGAAATAGTGATAAATCTTCAAATTTCGCATGTCTTTAATTTTCGCTCAAGGAAGCGAACTGAAGGTGTAAATAGGGGGCGAAAATGGAAGGGAGGAAAATTAAGGGAGTAAGGTATTATAACAATGAACAATAGCCTCTCAATTGATGACATAGAGAAACCTTTTAGTTTGAAAATCTTAACGGGCATAAAATTTGGCGGATTTAGCGGAAGCTCCGAGCGATACAAAATAAATTGGTACGGGTTTACATTTTTTATAGAATTTACTTTGATATACCAGGCCATGTTCTTCAAAGGTTGATGGAACTAGACAATGAGAAAGGAAAGAATGAGCATCGTAATACGATAGATTATAAATATTTGACTAATTCAGACTATTGATTGGTTAAAAATTACGTCGGCAAGAATCTCATTGGTTCATTTCAAAATGTGACGATTTGAAGTTTTTTCAAAAGTGAAAGTTTTGGTGACATGTTTTTATGAACCAATTAAATTCTTCATGATGTAATACTCAACCAGTAAATACTCTAAATTAGCTAAAGTTTGGTCGACAAACCTCGGTGTTTTTTTTGTGATTATACAGTAGTCCAAATGAAAAACCATTTTTGGTGCCCCTAACATAAGAAAAAAATGCTTACCTTTGCCAAGATGGTAGGGAGCCTAAACAGATTTTTTCTGTTCAGAAAAATAAAAACCGTTATGAAAAGACCCTTAAGTACAAAAGTGCTTACCTTTGCCTATCCGTTGAAGAACAGAATAGTGACCTTTCGCCTGTGCGTTCACGAAATTACAAGAAGGTGACAGCTCTGTTTTGTTTATCGCTATAAAAAAACAAAAGTTTGTCTAATTTAAACTAATGATCGGTTACATTTTTATTAATCAAGAATCCTTTTTATTTACACCCTGCTCATTCAATTGGTTCATTTAGCGTTACCTAAACAATATCAAATAGAATCTGACACCCTTACTTTTCTTTAACGCTCTATAACAAAATCGAATACCCCCTTCCCCCCCTTATAGGCGTTTTGTAACACTTGAACTTAAACGTTCTCTTTAACATACCTTCGTCTTGTGTTGGCGTTGAACCATTTCTAAAAGTGCATATTCTATACGACATTGCCTCGAAGCGTTTCATCGCCTTGCGCCAGCACCAACACCCTGCTGCATTTGGGTTCTTGTTCATTTTTGCACCCAATATTTCGGAGTCAAATGACGTCAAAACGAGGCAGGACTTGATGCATGTGCTGGTGTTGTGTAAGCCAATGAAATCACCAATATGAAACATGCCTTTGCTGATTTCATAAACACAATCTTCATCTTCTGCAAAATAATAAAAATAAAAATATCAGTGTTACACCTAGTCAATGGTTGAATTAATTCTCATGCTTTGTTTGCATACGCAATTTGGCACTGAGCTATTAAAGTAGGTGCAAAAGTTCAAGGGACATTCATAATTAATCGGCTCATTGCCCTTTATTCAAATTTTCTATCATGACGCGTACATATGTTATCATTCCATGTCTTGTAATATACAGTGTGTCCATGAAAAAATTACCCCTTCGAAGACAAATGGTTATCTGTATTTGAAGTCAAGTTTTAGTTTAAGCAATAAATGCAGTTATATACAAATATATAAAATTTATTTGTATAACGGATATAAAAAGAAACTTTTAGATATTAATACTAATTGCACGAGCAAGGACAATTTTCATACCTTTCTCATGACTATTTATAAGTTTACTTGTGGACCACAAAAACGTGTATGCTTGTTAGAAATCTCATGATTTTATTTGTATTTGTTAATACTTCAATTCTTTATTCAAAGATTTTTCAAAAGCGTGCAGTGATGGTGATTCGCCATCGTGATAAGTCATTAGTGTCGCAGCTTCGTCTGTCATCGTTATAAAAGAATGATGAATTGCACGCTTAAAATTGGACGCTTTTTAATAACCACCGAACACAGAATACAGTAGT
>JAUKPT010004087.1:0-11418 GCA_032273505.1 Nanomia bijuga | reverse complement strand
AAGTGACATTTCGCGTCAAGTTTGCGACATTTCGCGTCAAAAGTGACATTTTGCGTTAAGTGTGACATTATGCGTCTTTACAACTGCTACAATCTGGGTGATTACGTGGACGAATAAGTCCCTTTGGTTTTCTTTATAAGGAAAATGTGATTTGTGCTAGCATCCCAGTAGCAGAAAGTGTGCGATATTGCGATGACTATCACGGTAAGCAGAGACAAATCTCAAGATCTCACGGAAAGAAATTACATTTTCCTCAAAAATAAAAATCCACGGAATCAATTTGAGAATTAGCTTTACATATTTCCCTTTTATTCCTTTCTCCATCGCAGAGACAATTTGACCCTCTTATATTTGACCCCCTAATACACGTCTTCTGACAATTCTTTCTCTATAAAACCTCGCTTCTATCAGTCGATAACAAAAATTATCCCTTGATAATTTCACGGAAATATCGAGTTCAAAATATCCTCATCGCAGTAACTTCAAAAATTCTGCTTCTGGGGCTAGCATTGCATTATTTCTTGTTCTCAATTAAAAAGTAAACAAATTTTCTAGTCAAACTTGTTGATTTGTTCGCCAAACTATTTTTAACATTCGATGAGGTTTCGACTCTTAAAGTAATTACTTAGCCTATTAAAATATGCCATACATAACTGACATAGAATTTTCTCATATTCCAAGTAATAACATGGATATTGTCCAGGTAATTAATTAGACATAACCCAAGTAATTATCTGTTCAGGTTTCCAAGTACAAGGGGGATTCCCAGATTGGAACCTGAAAGTTGTTCAACTACTTACCTACCTGACTTACCCTTCTTGAGTTAAATCATTTGACCTTACTTACTTTTCTCTTAGCTGAATAAAGATGCTCTGATCACCGATCGTTATCCTCCAGTCCTTCCTGATTACCCGTCCGACAGAAGGTCATTGATTGCATTGGAGATCTACACGACTGAAAGGACGTTCGTACGAGGGCTTGAAATAGCAGCTAAAGTATGTTTTAACAGTAAAGAAATCTAGTTGGAAATTGGAACGTGTTCTGGGTCTGGTTGTTCAAACGTTATTTAGCTTAACTACTGTTTAACACGAGATATTTCTATTGAAATTAAATCAAATACAATAGGCTTAAAATAATGTTTAGCTTATCACATATTTAAACATGCTTTGAACAACCGGGTCTTGATCTTTTTCAAAGAAATTTAAATGAGAGATTGGAATCTACGTTTTATTATTTTAGGAAATTGAAAACATCTAATATTTTTCTTGTAATTCTTCTTAATAGTATTTTATTATTTGCCTCAAATGTTCCATTGTCTAGGTGTTCAAACCAAAGATTGCGATGAGTGGCTTATTAGACTCAAATGAGCTGTACTACGTTTTCTCGAATATCGAACAGTGAGTATTTTTGTTGTTCATTTGTCGGTAATTTTCGTAGTGATTATCATCTTTCAACACATTTCTATTCGTTTAAAATGGTAGAGGCGATAAAATGCAGTCGGCTCAGCCTCTTAACCAGGGTAATGTCGATCCACTTATCCCTCGAATACCCGAAATACCCGGAAAAAAACCGAAAATTAAAAAATTGCCCCTGATAATACCCCCAAAAATTCTTAGAGGGAAGAAATCCCCGAAAATTTAAATTTTTCCAATGCTTTTTTCCCGCCCTTCTAATTCATCTATAATAATACATTGATACAATTTTCAGGATTCTACTGCTTAACATTGATCTTCTACAACAAATCTTCGAGCGTATTTCATCGTGGTCTGACGAGAGATGTGTTGGTGATGTCTTTCTACCATTTGTAAGTGGTGATTCAGTTCATATATTTTAAGCATAGACATAAGAAAAAAGGAAAGACTGGCAACTCGGGTCGTTTATATTGCGGTATATGTCGAAGGTACCTTGACGGCTCAAACGAGATGCCCCAATGCTTAGTATCGACCGCTTTGGTTAAAAATGGCGTCGTATGACTTTAGAGCAATTTCTACTTAAAATCGACTAGACAAACGGTAAAATAAGAACTAAATGATTTTGTGCTTACAAAATGCAGAATTTATCAACAAATCAACTTCTACTTCCGTCTCAATTTTGTAATCTTTTGGAATATCTTGCTCCTTCTCGTAACTCTGCCTCTTCTGATGGGCGGAATTGCCTGGATCTAGTAAAATCGAGAACCATTACCTGAACATAGAACTCGCAGAGTTTCCAGTCTATATTTTTTCTCTTTTAGTCTACTTTTTAATTGTTTTCTCAAATATTTTGTTGTTTATGTTTTTACGAAATAATTATTTTGACAGGCTTATCAGTGCCAGTTCTTAGTTAACAATGAGATTTCTTTATCACTACCTGTAGTTGAAATAAGAAAGTTCACTTGGTACTTAGAGTGGCGACGCTGAGAGCACGACCGGTTCGAATTCTTATTTCAATACATGATTGCTTTCTATGTTTCATGCTGGTTGGAGATAAAACTGTCTACAAATTTAAATTTACCGATTGATTGGTTCAAAATTACATCATCAAAAATCTGATTGGATATTTAAGAAATGTCACAATTTCTACTTTTGTCAAAACTCAAAATCACGAAAATTGTTTTAAGTTTTAACCAATCAGGTTCTTGATGATGTCATTTTGAACCAATCAAGCGAAAGATTTTACCGATTAGTTGTAGACAATCCCGTAAGGTGGCGTCACTGAGAGCATGGCCAGGTCAAATTCTATATCATGATTGCTTATCTCATTGTTTTCTGCTGGTTGGAAGTCTAATTGGGCTCGATCCAATTAACAAAGCTGTTATTTAATTATCAAAGTTATTACTCGATTGCTTTGGGGAATGGCTAGCATTTTATTTAAACCAGACATAAAAAACTGTGATACTGTTGCCAAGATAGGAGGCATTGAAAAAGGGAGAACTGGTTTTTGGCATGAATGATTAAGATTGTTGAATGTGAGACATGCATGTTAATCATTAGAGCGTGTCTTTGCTTGTTTTATGTGGAATTGTATTTTGTTTGTTTTGTTATTTGATATCGTCACTTAACCTCTTCTGGCTGAAGTCATTGAAATGTTACTTGACAAGAATGTTTTAATTAAATCCATGCTTTCATTTGTTGAACTGTATATTATGTAGTTCGCATGCCCTTGCTGGGTTACGGTTTGTCCTTTTTTTTGGGGGGGGGAGGGGTAAAGAAATTTTATCCTGGGCTTTTAGAAACTGGGCTTTAATCAAATACATGAGTTAATTTTTATGATTGATGATGACATTCTTGACGCTAATCAACATTAATACCTTCCTTTCATTTTAGAGTGATCAGTTCAATATATATGCAGAGTACAGTGTCAATTATGACCGAGGGCAAGAAATTATACTTCATAAACAGAAAAAGAAAGATTTTGAAGCAGTGCTCAAGGTATAAAGTTTTTACTATAGAACAGTATTGAATATAGGAGTAGGCTAAGAAGGCTATAGCCTAGATCGGGGAATTTCGGTCACGAAGCGGTTAAAAGGAGATCAGGAAAAGTTCATTTAACAGGAGAAATATTTTCAAGAAATTTGGACTTTGTTAGATTATCCAGCTATACTTAGTATAGTCAATAGTCTGTGCATATTATGCCAATCCGAAAGGTCTTTCTGGTTAAACTAATAACAGTTATCCAACGTCAACCACGGTTGAACAATAACAGCTTAAGATTTCCCCATGCGACATTAAGGGTGTGTGTGTATATGCGCACGTATTGATCTTTTTACAATAATTCTACTTGAAATGCTTACGATAGATCAGGTTTCACTTGTTGCTATAGTTGGAAATTACATCAATAGAATTCTGTTTGATTCATTTATAAAATTACATGATAATTATTTGTTTTGATAAAACAGACTAACCAATTCTTTGCTTGTTTTATTTCTAGGAGTGTTATGCGAACCCGAAGTGTCTACCTGGCCAAACAATAGTCGCTTACCTGATCACCGTGATCCAACGACTACCGAGGTACATCTTACTGCTCAGGGATCTAGATAAACGCACACCTGAAACACATCCGGATTCGAAGAATTTGGAAAGTGCTGTTGAAATGATGGTAAGTCCTTTTTTGTTCTTCGTTGAGGGGTCATTCAAAAGGACGTGACCGCAAAAATGGTATTTTTGCCCCCCCCCCCTTTGGTAAAAAGTGTTGAACTTTTTTAAAAAACATCAAGCACCAAAACCCCCATTAAGAACAGTAATAATAACAAAATTAACGAAATTTGTTAACAATATAAAAATATGGCGGGGACGTCACCATTTGTGCTTACCCCCTCCCCCTTTCACCAATAGTCACAATTTTGGGTGACCCCTATCCCCCCATGTATAACCTTTCATACACTTAAAATTGTGTACATTCTGACACCCCGACCTGACCTTCGTGAGAACGATATGATTTACTCCGATGGAACTTGCCATGCATGTACACTGGAATAGACACAATCTAGTGGCAGGAGCTAAGATAGTTCAGAAGAAATTGTACTGATCATTTTGATTGGTGGGATCGAAAAAGTTGTCCGATCATTAACAATTTTTCACCAATAATTGATCGTTGATCGGTCGTTATAATTAGCCCTGGATATTGTGAATTATGATATTTTTACTGTTTCTCGTTAATAAACCAATCAGATTCTTGATGATGTAATTTTCATCCCAAAATTTGCTGATAATTCGTAGACAGCCCATCACAGGGGTCCCAATTGTCCTTAATTCCTTAATCGTCCTTATTTTCGACAATTTGTCCTTCTTCTAAAAAAATGTCCTTATTTTATGTAAAATGACCTTATTTGTCTTTTTTTCACCTTCTTAGAAAGCGATAAAACAATTAAATGCTTGATTATGATTTTCTCTGTATGATTAAATGCGTAAGGTGTCGAGGGGTAAATCACTCTTTTCAAAAGTGTACAAGAGTTATGTTTAAACAATAGAATTTTTATGAGGTATCTAAAAACACAATAAGAATTTGAGTCAAGTTGTACGAGAGTTATAACACTGATTTACTTAGAGTAATTATTTGCATTATTAGTTGGTACGAATGGGTATTTTTCTGGAATTCAGCTCGAAATTTCTGAAATTTATTTTTTGATGATCTCATGAAATTGTACCCATCCTTTATTTTCTTGCGGTCTCATTTTTTTGTCGTTATAAATCCAGATTTGTCCTCATCTGTCCTTATTTGTTTATGAAAATGTCCTCAAGTGTCCTGTTTTTTATCCAAAATTGTCCTTCTTTTCTTTAAGAACGATAAATTGTGCGTGAGAGGCCTGCCATTACCCATCTGACATTCTAGAGATGCCCCAGATCGTTTAGTTTACCTTCTTTTTTGTTTCCAGCAACTGAAAGCATCGTACATCAATGACCAATTAAAGAAAGCACAGTGTAAACAAGCCTTAGCTGCATTGGAAACACAGATCACTGGTTTGAAACAATACTACATTCCCGAAAGAACGTTCGTGTATGAGGGGCCTGTTTGTCTGCTGGCCGCCTCGAAAACATACCAGGTAGGTGAGTTAACGATTTGAAGATTTCTGTGGAAAATAGTTAATGTGTTCCTAAATGGTTCCGTAAAACGGGAGTAGGTTCCATAGATACTTTTTGGCTCAAAAATCATATCGGAAGTATTGGTTGATAAAATTCGCTCCTTAAAAGCGACCTTTGGAAAAATGGGTCCTTAAAAGGTCCCTATTTCAAGTTTTAGGACCTTATTTTGTCCCTTCTAGAATTGTAAGCAATCGCTTCAAAATATTTGAAACAGAATTTTGTTCCAACATAATTAAAATGATCGGTAATTTTCTTTTACCTTTTTCAGGGTGTTCTGTTCAACGACATCTTCGTGTTCGCATACAAAGGTGAGAAGAACCAGAGTGAGGTTGAGCTCGTCCTTGAGTTGAAAACGGTCTGGGTACAAGACTTGGAAGATCTCGATCCACAAACGTGTAAGTAGTGTTGTACTCTCGACTATGGAAAAGACGTTTATTCTTCCCGAAAAAAAATCCACCCTATTTCATCGTCGATTCTTGAACGAGAATTCAACTAAACACAACAAAATATCAACCACATTTTCAGTGTGGGCGTTTAGTACACGCTGGACGCTTATTAATTTGAGCAAATTTTCTAGGGTGGACGTTTATTCCTTCTGGTCGTCTATTCGATAATCGAGAGTAGCAATTAAAGATTAATGCGGAGCAGTTAGATATATTTTGAAAAGATTAGAAATTATGCCTTGACGAGTTTATAAGGGGGGGATTCCAGGTTTCAATTCAGCTATCCCGCTTAATTTCAGTAGCTTATTCCGCCATAACGCCATAATTTTCGGTTAAACTTTGTTTAATTTAGATTATTGATTGGTTGAATATTACATAAATATCTGATTGGTACACTCAAAAATGTCACAATTTGACATATTGTTAAAACTCAAAATGATGAAAACATTTTGCAGTGAACCAATCGTGTTCTTCATGATGTAATATTCAACCAATCAAAAGTCTTGACAAAGTTTTGAGATGATTCCTTACTTGTAATTCGAAATTTGAAACTGACTCGATTGAATTTTTTTTCTTACTTACAGCGAAGAGAGATGTTATCGGAGTGTACACACCTGATCGGCCGTACCGTATGTACGTCTCATCTGAAGGCGAGAAAAAGTTGTGGCTGCAACATTTGAAGACAACTATAACTGCTATCTTGGAGAACGACAAACAGAAATACGGTAAGAAGAAGAGATTAGTTTCATTCGGCTCTGAAGTCGATAAGTGCACAAACGGCCGCGAACAAAAAGAGGCTTTTGTGCAATTTTGTACTCGCATGACATTTGGCAGCCGTGTCTCATTCTTTTATTTATTTATTTTTGCACATAATATATAAAAGTAAGTTACACACTCATCATTTGTTAGCTTTAAACATCAATTTTTCCATAAACTAGTCTTGAATGTTGATAGTAACTCTATGCGAGTAAACCAATAAGTCGGTACATATGATCTCTTATCACCCTTCGAAATAAAGAAAAATAAACGAAATGGACGTTAAACTTTTTTTTTGCGGTAATCAATAGTGATAGATATGGTGGTTAAGTTTCACTCTAACGTGTTTTCGTTTTAAATTTAGCCTCGGAGCAAAGACATACTCGGCACAATTATAAAAATGGAACAGTATACGAAGGTTCTTTCCTCTGCACCAAGAAACATGGCGTTGGAAAGATGACCATTCCAAGCATAATGTCCTACGAGGTATACATATAGTTCTGTCCAAAATTTCATATCTTAGGGCAGCGGTAAATAATTTGGCCAAAGTTTCTTCACCACACTACTTTCCTATTTTTCTTAATTATTTTATGTTTTATGGTGCAAAACAATAGAAATCGCTTATTTCACCCACCCAACCCACCCTGTAATTTCGTCACTGGAAATTTCGTTACAGCCATTACAAAATGGTTGTGACCAATTGTCATTATACGAAATTAATGTCCGCTGCCCAATAACCGTGTCCACTTTTTCTCGTTATCTTCCATGATCTTTCAGAACCTTAAAATATCGTTATTTAGTCCCAGAGGTGCTTGCAGGTAGATTCAGGGTTGCCAGGGTTTCTTGATTTTTTGAAAAGAGTAATTTTTTGTTGTTGTTAAGATCATGGTTTTAGATTCAGAGTAATGATTTCTAGTGATATTTGGCCTAAAAATCTTGTCATGGTTATTTTGGACTGACACCCCAATTTGACCAGATAGTGCTTATTAAGGATTTGTTGAAATTAATTAATTCATTCATTCATATCATTAATTAAGGGCGAATGGGAGGACGACGAGAAGAATGGGCATGGTATTGCGAAATATTACACGGGGGAGGTGTACGAAGGAGAATGGCTCGACGACAAAACACGTAAGAAATTGTTTTTCTTTATAAAAAGAAAGCGGAGGATGTAATGATGGTTTTGTTTTAGTAAGAAAATGAATTCCTTAAAAACAAATCTTTGTATTTATTGGAAAATTAGAATTGATCCCAAGTTATTCGGGTCACAGACTACTAGAATACCCGGACGGGTAAAGGTAAATCAATGGGAAAATTATCTGAGGCCAACTATTCAAATGTCTATAAAACCTGATCAATAGAAGCTTTTTCTGTACTTCTGTACTATTTTTGAAAGATCTGAGCATATCTTTCTTCTTTTTGTAAATTACAAATCCGATGCTAAACTCGATTCCGGATGGAATGTAGCAGCGTTCCGATGGTACTGTGTCAAAATATGCAAATATTAGACCATTGTCTTAAGGGATACTTATTAGCTCTTCTGTTATCAAATATATAAAACACTGATAGTTATCTGTCTCTAAAAGTGAAAAGAAGACTCGGTGTCTTTATTGTGGTCCTATAAACCCCTTTTTATGACGTCACTTGAGAAAAATATGACAAATTAAGAGTTCGTTTTTCGCTGATGATTATTTGGAATAAAAATCGTAAATTTCATCTTAATTGACTATCTTATAGCTCATCTCAAAAATATATTCATTTTTATTTTTATTTTTTTAAATTTTGTGATATTCATTCCAAATAGAGAAATAGATTTTTTTCTTTTTCATTCTCTGGCCGCAATTCTTCCTCATTTTCAAAAATAATTATGTCAAATTATGGTGCTCGTCGATAGCTACAATAAACGGATAAAAATTGAAGAAGTTATACCCATTTCAAATATAACTGTCTACACTTTTTATACAGACTATAACGGAGTTTATACAAAAATAAAACTGTGTATTGCCCTCCTACGTAAGTTTCCTTTTTCCCTCCTAGACGGTCCTGGTACGTTCCGATATGCAACCGGTGACGAGATATCGTGCCAGTGGACCAACGGTGTAAAGAACGGACCGTGCACCATCGCGTACAAGAACGGAGACCAGTTCACCGGACATTGTGTGGACGATCAGATTGAAGGGGATGGCTCCCTCATCTGCAAGACTGGCTACAAGTATGTTGGCCGGTGGTGGAATAACATGGTACGTCCAATTCAGAATGTAGATTTATATATTCTCCCTTTATTTTCGTGTCAAGTTCAGACTGTTCCAGCAGAAATTCTATGTTCTCCTTTTATTTCTATGCCAAGCTCAGAGTGTGTTAGCAGAATTTCGCGAAGATAGCAACAACTGAAAAGTATTTGTCAATTTTCATGAATTTTGATAAAAAAAAACCTTGGTGAAAAAAATTGTCCCCTTTTCACCAGGAGTCCGCCTGTTTATCTATAAAACTTCGTTAGAAAAACTGCCGGTTCGGTTTGAAAGTTTTTTCTATTTTACTATGTTCATCGAAATTTATTTTTCTATTGTAAGAAACACTTTTAGTGGAGAAATTAAATGTCGCGAGTACAAAATGTTGCATAAGTCGCGTCAATTTTTGCTCGCAACTCTTTTGTGTACTTAATTAAAATAAAACTTTCTTTTGTTTTTTGTTTTTAGAAGCACGGGAAAGGAGAGTTGGACACGCCTGAAGGGTTGAGCTATTTGTAAGTAGATCTAGCTGTTTTGAGGATGTGTTTTTCACATCACAAATGTTTCGCCACCATGGTATACATGGTTTCCTCCCCCCCCAAGTATATGGGGGGGGGGGAGAATTTTTTGGACCCTCATTATCTTGCGGTCATAAATTTTTATTTTCAAAATCTTGGGGGAAAAAATCATCTTGGGGGCACAGATAATTATCTTAGGGGCACAAACCCCTAGCAAGGTTTTATATTTTTGATACTAGCTTATTTCAATTTCATGTGCATTGGCATCCATTCTTTAGGAATATATCAAATTTTGTTTATTTGTATAAAATTAAATGGTAGTTGTTGGACGTGTTATGATATTATTATCCAGGGGCCCAGGGGATTTCCCTTAACTTTATGATAACGTCAATGGGGAAATTTCCCACGATGACATTGGGGGGACAAAACGCCTTGGGGGCATTTGCATACAAAAAACCCTGAGGACACCATGGTATATTTTATGATTCTAAGCATTTTTCAATTAAGCTAACCCTTCAAATTTTACTATCTTTGTTGTTTGCTGTTTAAAGTTAATTCCTAAATTTCATCGTCATCTTTTTTTAGTGGTGATTTCGAACGTGATCGTTTCCATGGTGATGGTGAACTTTTGTATGCGGACGGTTCGTACTACAAGGGGAAGTTCGAGCACGGGGTTCGGTTCGGGGAGGGCATGTTCAACGATAAAGGGGGATGCTGTACGTACGAGGGGAAGTGGGTGGACGACAAGAAGAACGGGAAAGGAAAGATGATCTTCAATTATGGAGATGTGTACGAAGGGACCTGGGTCATGGATAAGGTGAGTCACTTCATTTATTGATTTGCTGTTCTCTATCTTGAATGCTGCTTACCAAATTCAAGTTTTTGACCATATTTGCAGGCTCGTAGATTTCCCTTTTTGCCTTTTTTTTTTGTTGCCGTGATGGATGGATAAAGTGAGCTTCTCTGAATATATATAACGAAGTGGTCGATAATTTTATACGAAATACACAGAGATGATAAAATACTGTTTTCTTTCATTTTTTTTTTTGAAAATAATGTAATTTGACTTAATGTTAGCATCGAATACTTCTGATGATGATGATGCATAACGTTAAAAAGCAATTTTCTTTCCTTGTAAAATTATGATTTTTATTAACATGATTTCTCCATCGTTTCTTTATTCCTAAAATATATTAAGAATATCTTTATCGTCTGTCTTTTAGAGGGAAGGTAAAGGCAAGATGTCGTTTGCTCACGGAGGTTCATACGAAGGAGTATGGCGAGCTGATCTTATGCACGGAAAGGGAAAGTTTGAACTGAAGGATGGGTCTCATTACGATGGGCAGTTCGAAGCGGGACAGGTAAGATTAAGCCGTGATACCCTTCTTGTAACTATAGAATCCAAAAATGCCTCAAAGGAATTTTCTATAAACTAATGTATTTTCTTTGTGCGCGCGCTCCCCTTTTCTCATGATATCCATGGCGTAATATTTATTTGTTACTTCAACTAATACGTTATTTATTTTCGTTGTGTTTTGCACTCACTGGATGTGACTTATTATAGTGTCACCTCAGTGTTGGTTTTCCTGTTTTTTGTCTATGTTATTGTTATTTGACAATTTTTAAAGAAAAAAAGGTTTGAACTTTGTTTGTACTCTTTATGGATTGTCGGTGAGTTTGCCGATTTATTGGTAGAAAGTGACAACATCAAGATTATTATTTGTTACCAATCAGATTCTTGACGATGTTATCTATATCCAATCAAACAGTTCTTCAATATTTGCTGTATTCTTCATATAGTAAACAGCGCGGCATCCCTCCTTTTAAATTTTTGTCCCCTCACACACACACACACACACACACACACACACACACACACACACACACACACACACACACACACACACACACA
>JAUKPT010004086.1:0-11419 GCA_032273505.1 Nanomia bijuga | reverse complement strand
TTCTGACAATTTCACAGACAAGAATATAACTTTTCAGTGTAGAAGAGGGGCTAGCAATGCGTTCCACCAAAAGAAAGAAAGGTCTCAATTTAAGAATATTTTTTCTCTAATAGTCCAAGGTTGAATGCATGTTGCATTTCACCTAGATCTATGGCGTGAGGTACCATTTCTCCCTTAATTTTTTCAGGCTTACTGGCGCACACAAGGGTATATTCTCCATGTATTCCACCTTGTGAGTTTTTATATACTGACAAAGCCCGGCAAAAGCAAATTATTCCTAAAGTGGCCTATGGCACAGCCTCTATGTGTATTCCACCTTGGCTATTAATATATATATATATATATTATTTCGAACCACAAGTAATGTTAACATGGTTTAAATATATTTAATGAAAAGCAGAGTTTGGGCGGGGCAAAAGGGGAGGGGGCTTGGGGATATGTTATTCACCTCATACTCGAATTTGCCTAGTTTTCGTCTTTGAAAGGATTTTATATCAGGGGGCAGATTTCGCAGTACGTTCAGGGTTAATATGATATGGTTTCTTCATGAAGATATTCCATCTTGCTAAATTACGAAACTGGGTTCTGGCAAATATTCTGAAAAAATGGGTACTACCATACTTTTTTCCAGTGTTTCAAATTTGAAATTTTCCCACAGCTTCGAGTAAATATAACTTATAAAGACATACAAAAATTAGTCCACATCCGCCACTGCAATTATATCAGGCCACCCTGTATAATTATAAAAGTTAGGGCTTTGCGATTAGCTTTGCTATTTGATTAGTTGGGAACTATGAACTCACTCAAAACTTCCTGAAAAAGGGTACAAAAGAGCGGAATCATGAAAATCAGGTTTTCCTTATTATCTCGACCTGGGGGCATTTGTGTAAGTTCATACTTTTTTTATATAAGAAAGTAGTTTATAAGAAGGTACACAATATATAAAACAGCTGGAAATTAAGAAAGTCCTTTAGAAAGGGATATATTGACCTATGTGCTGTCAAAAAGTTATGAACTTTCAAAATACTTGCCTTTTATACTAAAAAAAAAATTTATCACAGGAATCGTATTGTTTTAAAACAAATTCGAAACTAGCCCTCACTAGGTAAGGTTTTACAAGTGTGCTAGTGTGATTGAATGGGGGGGGGGAGAGGGGGAGAGGGGGGAACTGGAGATGCTCAACTGCCAACTTGCCACCTTCCCAACTTGCCAACTGAAATTTAACAAATTCTTGGGAGACACAATGGTTTAAGGTATTCAATCGCGTGTTATTTTAGATTTCGATATTTCTTAACAATAAATGAATATTAACGAATTACTTAAAGCATGTAGTTGGTTCGATAAACTTAATAAGCAGGGAAGGGTCTTAATTAAGAGTAGGGGAAAGGCTTATTAGGTCAGTAAATTTGTCTCAACACCTGGAAATAGCCTCTCTTCAAAAATTGATGATAAACACTCATTGGGTGTAAAAATGAAATGGTGATTTCGTGTGTATCACAATGTCACTGAGTCAGAAGTCATTTGAGTGTTTTAAATAGTCTTGGTACTCATTCCATTTATTTTCCTTTGCTCATCTTTTTTCCAAACTTTATATAAGAGGTCTAGAAAGTCATTTAGTGAAGATCATCTTCATTGAGGGGGTGGGGTGGGGGTGGGACTGCTTCTTCAATTATTTCTGAGGCATTGCATGGTCTGAATCACTGTTAGAAAAAAGATTTTTTTCTTTTACACCCACTCCTTCCCAGGTAAGCATATGTAATAGCAATATAAGCCAACTTCCTTACTTTTTCTCATCTTGTATTTTAGAAGAAAAATGTTTTCTCAAAAGAAGAAGAAATTCACATACAATGCAGTCGTAAATAAACAATTCAATCCACCAGCTCGTACAAGAAATCTTGCTGATGCTGCATTTCCTGACGATTTTAACGATCTCTCTCAGACTTCGAAACGACAAAAACTGGAAGAGAACAAGAAAAATGGAACTGATGTGAATACAAAAAAGAAACCTGATAATGGTGGCTGTAGCTCGTTAGAAAATAACAATAGAAATGGTTTTTCATCGAGCATAACAACAACAACAAAACCATTGAGCATTAGCAACAATAGTACATACAAACCAAAACAAGCCAATGTGAAGCATGTTGTAGTCGACCCCCCTAAAAAGTCATCAGAAAACATTATTTCATTGGATGATGATCTACAAGACGACTTAATGGCTGACGATTTTGATTTCACTCAAGCAGCTGACGAAATCGATCAAATTGAAATAGCAGCTTCGCAAATGATTAGCACTAAAAAGTTGGAACGTACCAGAAACAACTTACTGTTGCTGAAAGATGATGGTGATTCTGATATTCTTGAGGAACTGTTGTCAGGATCTTCGATGAGTTTACCTCCGAAGACCGACTCAGAAGATAACTTCTCTCTGAAAATACCGAGAAAGAAGCCTCCTATGCCTGCCCAAAGTTCAAAAGAAGCACCACCGAAAAAACAAAATGCTCAAATAGCTAAACACAATGAGATGATAAAGAGTAAGAAAGAAGCTGATAATCTTCAACTCTTGAATTCGTACAAACAAAAGATGGTTGAAGCAGAACAAAAATATTTATCGAAAGATGGCGAGATAAAGATTCTACGTGAATCGCTTCGGAAGCTTACAGAAGAGGAGCGTAAGTTTAAAGATCACATTCAAGGATTAGAACATGATCTGAAGACGCAGCAGAGTGATAAAGAAGCGAAACTTGTTGCTGAAGTCGAAAAGCTGAAAACGCAATTAACGTTTAAGGAGAAGGAAGTCCAGGATGCCATTGAGAAACACAAGAAAAGTTCAATCACCATAGCATCATCACCAAAGTCACGAAAATCACCGAAAGTTGGATTTTATTCTGATGCGTTCGATTCAATCGATAGAAATAAGAAACGTCCTGTAACGCCAACCAAGAAAATTGTAAACAAAACTTTTAATACAACATTTCTTTCAAAGACTTTCAAAAATCTCTTCGCCAATACTTTTTCAAAAACACCATCTGAAACTTCATCATTGTTAAAACGAATCGTTAAGAGTTCGGTTGAATATGAACAATGTTTTGCTAAACTTAAATTGCATTGTAGACACGAAAGACCGACTGAGAAAGAAAACATCACATCTGATTTCTCAACTGGTCTGCAATCCATATTAGATTTGGTTAGTTCGAATAGTTTCTTCATATGCGAATTTGTGCGGAAAATAAACTGTTACCTCGAAGACCTGTACATTTTACTTAACTCTGAAAACGATATTGCTGAAGAGGAGAACGAGACACGAAGTGATAGCGATTCAGAAAATGGGGAAGAATGTATCCAATGTAAAACAAGCTATATGAACGGGCTGTACAGCTTGAAGCTTCTTAGTAGTGTTCCGAAAATCATTCATGAATATATATTGAACGGACTGGTAAAGTACATGGACAGGGAACTTCCATCAGAAACATCATCCAATAGGAAAAAAGATAGAATAATTGACAATACAAAGTATTATTTAAAATCAGATAAACAATCTGAATATCTTTTAGTCAAAGATCAAACCGCAATTGAAACAGAAACATTATGTAATGTTAATCTTGAAGATATTTCGTATGACACAGCTAAATATTTGTGGAAACTTATCGATGATTTGATATTAATGCGTTCCCATAAAAATCTTGAACAATTGATTTTTAAACTTCATCTTTCGTTACAGTTTTATCCACTTTCTACATCTTCAGAAGCACATTGTGCGTATCTAATTGAAAATCATTCGCTTTCAACACACTTGAGCGATTTAACTGCAGATAATATTTTAGATGTTTTAAAATTACTTCAGAACTTTATCAGCTTAAAACCAGTGACTTATTTAATCTGTAATAAATCTGATCGCTGTCCCCTTTTACTCATTTATAATTGGTTGATCAACGAAGACTTGTTGTTTAAAGATACCCTAAAAGTGTTGAAAGTGTTTCAGCAACTCGTTTCCTTGCTATCAACTGTTATTGCGTTTGATCAAACACTTGCTTATAGTTTTATATTAGATGGTGAGTATAAATTTTAGGGGGTCTAATTTTTTAGGGGGAGTGTACAAAGTTTTCCTGTGTAAATTATGTTCGTCCATCAATTTTTTATTTCTCGGAATTTTTTATATAAATTTTTTCAGCCCATCATTTTTCAAAATCAAAAAAAAATTAGAGGATACACACTGAAATTAATTTGAATGAGGGATCTAAAATTTAAGGAAGGAATAATGGGGTGATAAGATGCCAAATCAGGATGTACTAGTATTTAGAAAAATGTACTTGGATTAGAAAAGTTGGGTGAACTAGGTTAACATGATTGGCCTAAGTACGGGTTATGTTTCATACAATTATAATCTTCCATGTTGAAGTACATAAGTATATTCAATGTTAAAGTACATGAGTGCTTAAGCTAATTGAAGTCAGTTGATTCGGTTAACGAATGGTCCTCCTTCTATTAGAGTTCAACTAACTGTTGAATAAGGATTGTTCTGTCGCCTACTAGGGAGATATTGATATTAATAATGGAGATATATCACTATAGATGAAGTCACTAACAACAAAGTCATATGATGGAGATAATAATTACGTAAGGGTCATATGGGTGGGAGGACTAGTCGATTTTGTTACGCCCCTACATAAAACCATACTTTTTCCCTGATAAAAGCGTTACATATGGGTGGGTCGGGTTTGTAGCGTTACGTAATTATTGCATGGCCCCTAATAATATCACTATAGATATAGTCGACTATAACTACTTCATATGATGATGGAGATGATAATAGCATAACAACAAATACATAACAGTAAGCATGAGTGGTCTAAGCATGAAATATTCTTGTTATGATTTAATGTGTTGAGATCAACTTCTTCGAAAAATCTTTCAATTTTGATTTTACATTCATGATAATTTATTCTTCCGTCTGAACAAAGTTTCTGCTTCTACCCCATACTTCAGATCCTTATAATATTTTAATTTTTCATTTTTCATAGGTGAATGTCAGTGCTGTAACGAAGTGATTGAATTCTTAATTACTTTTCTATTCGATGAGTTCAAATGTTTACAGAAAGAAGTGTTCCTGACGATCGAAGACACCATTGAGTTCAAACCGAACATTGCAAAAAAGCTGACCAGTTTTCGACAAGGTATCTCTCTTCTCTGTTTGCTCTGTGTAAACGAAAAAAACTTGAGTGACAAACGGTCTGCAGTAGAGTGGAATTACATACATTTGCTCGTCGGTGCGATGAAGATGTATCGCAAAATCCCCTCGATCAACGATAAAGAGGTGCTGGATATTGAAGATCTGCTTGACATGGATCAATACATTGATATTGATGTGCCGTTTAACGAAACCATGGAAGCTGAAACGACGACGACAAATGATGAAAATGTTATTGTTATTGGATGATAATCTCAGACCAAGGGTAGATATTCTGGCCAAAAAGATGAATTCTATCCATCCCCCTCCCAGTTTTGATAAAGTGAATTCCATCCCCAATCTCGGTGTTAGAGCGAAGCGAAAGAGTAATTGACTGAGAGAGACGTAAGGGAGTAAACTGCTTCAGAAATTCCAACTTCAACCTATTGGAAAGTTTTCCTCAGAATTCCTCAGGGTGGGAATTAAAAATATATTTTCTGTTAAATATGAAATATTTTTTTGGGTTGTTGGTGGAATTCTGTCCCCAGTTTTTCAAAAAAAAAAATTGAATCCTATTCACCAAATGGGGGGGGGGGGGGGTAGCTCACAACCCAAAATATCTACCCTTGCTCTCAGAATTTCAATATTTGTTACTCTGGTATTTCCAGACAAGGAAGGAATAAGGCCTGGTATTTGATTTCTTTTTCCCCAATACAAAAAAACAATAAAAGGAAAAATAAAAAAATAAAAAATGGTGGTCGGGTTGGAATATGTGTTATAATTGAATGAAAAGGATTATGATTTTTCCAATTCAAAATGTCGTCATTTGTCGTTATTTTCAAAAATGCTGATTTCAATTCTAACCAATCAACTTCTTTTTGATGTAATTGACAACCAATCAGATGTTTTATATCACTGTTTTGTTAATTTATTATGTATTGAATTTCTGTTATTTTTAAAAAAATTCGTAATGTTTTTCAAGATGGAATCTTTCTTTTATTTTGTCATATCTTATTTCTGGTCAGGGATTTCTCATTAATACATTTTTTTTAATGCAACATTTCTGGTACATCTATGAATTATCTGTATTATCCTGATTTACAACGTTGTTTCTGAGCAATGGGGAAAGAAATTCAGAATGTTTTTAAGGGTTTGTCTACAAATTATGATAAAGTTTGCCGTTTGATTGGTTCAAAGTTACATCATCAAAAAACTTATTGGTTTGTTAAAAGATATTTTCATCATTTTTAGTATCAACAAAACATCAAATGATGACATTTTGAAGTGAACCAATCAAAATCTTCATGGTATAATTTTCAACCAATCAAATATACCGATAATTTGCAGAGAATCTCCTAGAAAAATCAAGGTTTATATACATGGTTGCCTGGTTGCTTGTAATGTAATGGGACAAATTTCGGTAAAAATCGGCAAATGATTGGTCGAACATTACATCATCATGAACATGATTGGTCGTTTTCAAAATGGCATATGTTGTTTGATTGAAAGTTAAAATAAGAATTTTTAGTGAACAAATAATGTTTATGGTGATGTAATTTTCAGCCAGTCAATTACCGAATTTTGGTCAGTAAATAGAGGGTTAGAATAGGGGGATGTCTGAATCAGTCACACACTACACATTTACTTACTTTATCCTAAATTACCTGCAGACTCAGTCACTCTTGGTGTTAGCCAGTTTTAAAAAAATCTATGATTTTGTTTAATTGTGAGAAATCTTCTAATAATCATCATAAAACATTTTCTGAGTCATTTCTAATTGAAATTGTAATGGGGGAAATCCCATATACAAGCCTTTGCTAACACCCTGAATGTCAAATATCAGGGGTCAGGGTAGGTGCAGCCTGAATATTGTTATTGAGGACATGTTCATAAATACGGGATTTGCACCATGTCAAAATGAGGCCAAAAACAACAAATTTGCATGAGAAGAAGAGGAGAAACAGACACAAGACAAATTTTGTGTCTTTGGACTAGGGCAACTTTATTGTTCCCAAAGTAGCTGCTGTTTAGACTGGAATTTCTATCTTTTGACATGATTTGGGTGAATGGGAATAGCACTATCTTTTTATTTGACTTAATAACTTAACGCTTGTCAAGTTCGTTTAAGTCAAGTCCATTTATCTAAGTATTATTAGGGCCCCTCAAACTTAGCTCCTAAAAGATGGTGCAAAACAGGCCATTTTCTGTCAAGTATTTATTAACATGTCCTTGAATATTAGTGATTAAAGACTTGAAAGTTATGAATTTTGTATTAAGAATGTTTATTATATATTTTGTGCTGCAAAACACAGGTGTAGCGATTTTTCGTTAAGCTGAAAGAACAATAAATTATTGGTTGAATTTATCGTTGTTTACATCATGTTTCTTAGGCAGAAGAACAAATTTTCTTAGAGCATTACAGGTACTTGTACCTTAAAATGTAGGTGATTTTTGAAATGTAGCTTTTTTTCTAGATGCATCTGAAAGTAGTAATTGAGGATTTGAATTCCCCTAATATTTGAGTAGATTCCCTAGTGATTGTTGCTGCAGTTAGACTTCGTTTAGACATGGCAGCTGCACAAAATGTAGGTTTCATTTATCTCAAAGATAAGTCTTCTATTTCTTTCGGGACTTAAGTGTGATAGTTTCTAAGATGATTTGAGTTACTTTCACACAATTTAGTTTTTAACAATTTTTTCATATTCAGATATACCTTGTGTACCTTAAAATGCAGGTTGGCATTGTGATGAATATAAAATTTCTGATTTGCCTTGAAATGATAATGAATCCATGTAGTAAAAAAGTGATCAAATAGCATTGTGCATGCTTAAAATAGACCCCAAGAGAGAACAGTATGCGAGAATATGAGAATGTGATTTCTTTTCACTTGAAGAGAAACCGAAAGTACTTCATAATTACCCAAATAATCGATCATTTTTTTCTTGATTGATTTAATATGATTGCCCATCTGATATCAATGTGTCCTGAACATTTCAGACCAAATGAATACTTAGAAGGCACTTTTCGTAAAATTACCAGTTCGATGTCTAGGCTTATTAGAAACAATGTTTATGCTCATAACGCAAACAGCAATATGATTTGGAACGTGTTTTTTGGCTTAAAATGAAGCTCGTGTGTAAAGGTTTATTACCGTATATGGTTTCTATAACTTATTTCTTCATTCTTAAATTCAGTTCCAAGTTTTATGAAAAATTCGCCTTAAGTTATTTAGATAAAATATCACAATTCAATTATTTCTGGATCAATAACTGCTATAAATTGATTGTTTTTTTTTTAATTATATAGTTTAAAGACTTGGTTTGATTCCACGCATAAAATAAATCTTTTTCCATTAAATCCAAAGGCTCCAGAAACAACAATTTAATCACCTACATTTTAAGGTACACCTACATTTCAAGGTACAAGTACCAGTAACTTTTTCTATTTTGTCTTTATTTTCATAAAATTTTGTATATATGAGGCGTAGGTGAAATGCCCTCCAGGAGTATGCGATACAGATTGAATAAATTTGGAAACAATTTTGGAATGAACAGGCCATATAGAGAAGTTATATGGTTCCTGTTCGATGTCAGAGATATGAATGTATGTGTATACAGAAAAGATTTGGGAAGCTTAAGAAAGAATTTTAATAAAATAAACATAATAATTAAAATAAATAATAATAAATGGTTGAATGAGGTCCTAGTTAGATATAATGTATCTGAGACTTCCTAAAACAAATAATAATCTATCATATTAACAGCTACAATAGTCATATCCTATGTCATTATACCCCTTCCTTTTTTATCTTATTCCTGTCATTTACGGCTACTCATTATGCCCTTCCCCTTCAAAAATGGAATTATTGTCTCCTCCAATGTGGGATACTCATTTTCATAAAAAATAGTCTATTTGGTCATTGCTTGTGGAAAACATGGTCTCTTTAGAGACTCACTGAGACCAAAGTCAAAAGTTCCCATCACTTCCTAAATCTCTAATTAAGTTCTACTTGAATCATTTAGGTATGTTAACATGTCAGACGAACTACCAAACATATTAGAAATCTCTCGTAACGATTCTGGCTCACCAACCTCTTCGACAGAAACACACGAGGAGAACAACAAACATGGAGAGTCAGTGTTGGAGCGACAATATTCATTAATACATCAGAGTTATTCTGATTTCCAAACTAAAAAACGTGCAAGTATATTTTGTGTTGATGAGAAATCACGCCCTTGGATTTTAAGGCTTTCATTCTTGTTTGTTATTGCACTTGGTTTAACGATTAGTTATTTCGAAGTGAGATTTTCCACATATAAACAAAAACATTTTGAGATGACAACTGGTGATCAAATCCTTTTTCCTGTCTCTTCATACTTGAACGAAAAGGTTCGGTTTGCTTCTCATACAAACACTACAAGTGATTTAAGACTTTATGTTTTGAAACAGAAGCCAAACATTTCCTCTGTTACTTACAATTATGATAGTGGAGTGTCGTTTCAAATGCCTTCATGGTCGTTCCAATATTTTGGTTTTTACCTTTTGAGTGGAACATCGGTTCGAATATCAATATGTGCCGATCTGCAAGTACAATTCTATTTATTAAAAGGACAGAAAAAAGTGAAACATTGGACACAGGAGATTCTCTACAATGATTATGATTATCATCAACACATCTTTCCAATACAAACGTGTACGAAACTATCTAATTTCAAATCACATATTTTAACAGTGACTCACTCCGATTATTACTACATATTGTTTTCAACGTCGAATGGATGGCGGTTTTTTACCCAAGTTTCAGTTCTGTTACAGTTTAATCGAACATATTACGATTTATCTAATTTGAAATACACCTGTCGTTTATCGAATTCATCTTGCGTGACATCTTTAGAAGAAGGATCCAACGATATATCAATGATCGAAGCCGGTGATGTGCCAATGGAAACAGGATATCCATTTGAGAAAATCGATTTGACTGTGATGCCTATTCCACGTCATTCGTTTTACTTTAAATACTTTTGTGGCATGTATTCTGCAATTGCGTTATTAGCTGTTAGTTATATTCTGTGGAGAGTTTCAGTCAATCAATCGAATTCGAGTTCCGAACGAGAACCATTAGTATCGGCGGAGAATCCCCAATACAGTTCTGATAAACGCACATGGTTAGTTGTTTCTGATCTTCAAAGGATTTCTTCAAAAAGTGGCACATGTACTGTCGAGGAACGAGAAACAGGATCGTTACTCGAAGAGTCTATGAACAATTTCTGCACAGAGAGCACAAACTCTGAGAACTTTATGAGGCAGCAAAATGGAGCTGCAAATTATGGTTATAGTAATCCCTACAATAATACACAACAATTGCTTGACACTTGTTTAACTTCAGCTGGTGCAAGTGCAATTTAGTTCAGAATGATATTTAATTCAAAAATACATCTTATGGTCTGTACAAAAAGTGTCGGCAGTGACCCCTAGTCGAGCCAAAAATTGTCAAAAATCGTCAAAAATCTTCAAAAATTGACATATTTTGTCTCGACTATGGTTTTCATAACGTACTGTAAGTTTGTGACAAAGGAAGCTAAAAAAAATTGAATACGTTTTTGAAATCAGTAAAGATAGCCGAGTACTCATATTCAAATTTTGAGATTTTTTTCATTTTTTATTTTCTGACTGCAAATCTTCTTCATTTTCAAAAATAATCTCGTCAATATCTGCAATATGGAATAAAATAGCTTAAACAGCTAAAAATTGGCAAAATTATATACAAAAATTGCTGCCTACACTTATTGTACAGATATGATTAAAATTTTATGAACAAATAATTGATATTTAAAACAATGTGTTTTTGTTTTTAATTTTACTGATATGTGATTTGACAGGATGTTGTTTGGAATAACTTGGATTTCTTTTAAGGGGTTGTCTACAAAATTATTGGCAAATTTTTTAGTTGAGTGGTTCAAAATTACATCATCAAGAATTTTATCGCAATTTTACGTCATCAAGAATAAAATTAGTTCTTTTAAAACTTTAATTTAATCTTTTAAAACATTTATTTGAAGGGACCAATCATAATCTCTATTTTGTAATCTTCAACTAATTAATTAACCAACATTAGGTGATGATCCCTTAGGGATCGTCGCCAAATTATGGCTAATTTAGCCGACTGATTGGTTGATAATTACGTCATCTGAAATCTAATTGATTTATTCAAAAATGTCACAAATTGTATTCTTAGAAGAACTGAAAAATGTTTAA
>JAUKPT010004084.1:0-11420 GCA_032273505.1 Nanomia bijuga | reverse complement strand
AATAAGGTCTGCAATTTCATTTAGATCACAAAAAAAGAAGGGGAGTCAGCGTGACGAATTAAGCAAGAAAAAAATTTTAACAAGAAAAATTTACAAAAAAAATTCTGCTTAACAATTCTGATTAAAACAATCAGATTCTTTGATGTAATTATTAACCTACCACATTTAATTATAATTTTGAGACAATTTAGGTTTATGGTTTATTGATCTTTTTTTATGGTTTGCTCTTATGACGGACAGTCATGTACAAGCTAGCTTATAATGCAATGGTTTCGAGTCTCACTTGGAAAGCTAGAATAACATTGGCAATATCTGACATTGTTTGACATTGTCTGGCGCCGTACTTTGTCAAACAATGCCAGAATATTTTGAGCGGTTGAAGGGGGAGGGCTGAAAGTTCTAGGGACATCCACTACCTTCAATTGTTTATTTCACCCTAAAAAATCATGCTGTTTTTCGGTTTTCTTTCAGTCGTATTCCCAATTCCCCGCGCAACCGAATCCTTCGTATGTACCGCAGTGGTAAAGATGAAGAGAAGATACTTGATGTTGTTGAGAAAATAATCGAGGCATGTACTACAATAAATCCGCCTGGCTATATACCTCCACCCATCGAATATCCACCATGGAAAATCGTAACGAAGGAGGATTTAGTAATTCCGCTCGACATCAACATGTCAAACCAACACCCCATGTCCCAGTACAAATATTATTGCTGGAAAGTCATGAAACAAGGAGTTTGTAGTTGGAGAGTGAAAGAAAGTTGGAGGGAAGTACTTGTTATGAATGCGTATGACCCCACCAGTGGGAATGTGGATGTATGTGTTATATTAGTACATTTTGTTGAATTGCTTATTTTTTGAAAAAATTTATTCATTTGTGTTGCACTCTTTTTCTTTCAAGCATTACTTATTTTTGGCTCAGCCTTAGTATGTTTTTTGATGAGACTATGTATATGGTTATGCTTACAGGTGGTGGTCGACTCTCTAAATGTTCAGCTAAAAAATCTACAGCTTTGAATTCAGTTTACCCTTCAATGTTCAATATTTTCTGCAATTTAAGTCGGAAATTGGATCTTCACGAAAGTGTGACCCACTAAATATACAATATGAGATTTGAGTGACATATTACTGATTATTATATGAAATTGTTTCATAGCAAAGCTTTATCTGCAAAACCATACCTTTTCCTACGACAGTACTTTTTTTCCTATTAATTAGTGTTACTCAAATCGAATCTAACAAAAAGACATTTTGAAAGATATATTTAGTGAGTCTTTTTCGCATTGTTTGTAAAACTCACATTTGGCCAAGGGAATTTACAGAATGATTGGTTTAAAATTGCGTTATCAGAAATGTGATTAGGTTATTTAAGAAATGTCACAATTTGTACTTTTGTCTAAACTCATTATTACGAAAATGATTTATTTTTATTCTGAGAGGGGAGAGACAAATAAGTAGGGGATTTTTGAATTGAAGTCTCTTTATTTAAAGTTGTTTTACATGGAATAACAAAAGGGTGTTTTCTTAATGGTTAAAAGCAGATCGTTCCTCATGGGAACCATCTTTAAATCAGTTATTTAGTTTGAGAAAATGGAAGAAAAATGAAAAAAACCTAAAGAAACTAAATTTTATGTCTTATTTGGTGGGGAACTGGCTCAGCAGAAAGATATCTGTAAGTATTTAAGGAGTTGAAGGTTGGAAGATGTGAATATTAGTCTATAATTAGAAAAACCTTGTTTGTATATTTAATGGGTATCGTATATTGCCTTTCTTAGGCTCGGAATTGACAAACAATATACTTATATTTTCAAACATTTTCAGGCTCAATATGCTTTCGAGGATGTGGATGAGTTTTTATTCTTAATATTGTTGTCTCACCTAGAGTTAATAGTATTGAATACGCGACGATGTCTGCCCCATTTTGTTGCAGGGGTAAATAACTCATTCTTTTTTGCAACAAGATTCCAACATTCTCAAAAAATCTAGAATAATTCGGACGAGATTTCGATGAGTTATTTAACACTCGTTATTTGGGCTCGCCTTACAAACTGCTGGTTCTCATACTTCCAATCATTAGTTTTTTTAGATTTTTTGCATAAGTTAGCCATCTATAAATTTGGGCCAATTTAGTTCCATATTAGGCTTTTGGCATGTAATTTGTCTGATATTGCACTTTCCGATTGGCACTGCTTTTTATCTCAATAAACCTCATGGTTTAACCTTTTCTCTGCAGGTGGGTCCACTTATAGCTTGCTTGTTTTCTTCAGCTTGCAGAAAGTTAATTCATTTAAACATGTTATTTTTAGCTCAATGATTTCCTTCATGTGACGTTATTGAAGAAAGTAAATGGCGATCATATCATAAGTTGTGAATGCCCCGCGTCGACACGTACTCTGCCATCAGACCAAGAGGATTGCGCTGAGCCGACACCCTGCTTACACGCACAACTGTTGAAAAATATAATGGCTGGAAATACAACGTTTTTGAATCAAAAGGTATTCATATTAATCCACCTACCTTCACAAACGGTAGTGTGGCTACGCAATAGGGAAGGGCTGAGGAAGGGTATGGGCCCATATTAATATTAGGGGTTGTCTGCAAATTATGGGTAAATGAAAATTACCTCATCGATATTCTGAAATCAGAATATGGTCCAATTCATAATTTCATCAACTTTTGTTGTTGTATGAAGACCTAAAATTATGAAAATATTTGTAAATGAATTGTTAGGATTTAATTTCGACCAATGAAACAGCAATTTAACTATAATTTGTCTAGATTCCTATGTTTGCGCATAATTATTTGTATGGCTTCATACGGGAACATAAAGTTTATTCTTTTCTCTTCTTCTAATTCAGGTATTAGAAAAAGGCTTATCTCACGTGACACAAAAAGTTCTTCTTCTTGAAAGGAAAGGAAAACCTGATAAACTTGAAAAACCTGACAAACCTCAAAGATATAGTGTTGTCGCCGAAGACTATCCTGAAATCGTCTCTGTAGATGTCGAATCGAAGACATTCCAAAGAACCATATCATGTCACTCGCGGCGATGCTCTATTAATCGAGGCAATACGAGAGTTTACGAGAAACTTTTTGTTGATACGAACTTCTGTGACCACTTGAAAGAGTTCTGTATATATAGAGGGATACCATTGATAAGGAATTATGGAGAAAGTTCTATTGATGAAGACAGTGACAGTACACAGAATAATGATAAGGTACGTATCTTTTTATTACTTTAAAGGCTTGAAGAACGGGGGGGGGGGGGTAACAATTTCACCAACATTTTCAGTTTTCTTCAAACTGTGACAAAACTTCAAATTGTGACATTTTCAAATGAACTAATCATATTCTAGATGATGTTATTTTCAAGTCTCTTAGAATAACCTAGAATCTCCTAAAGAAAGTGTCGTTTTTTGATTTTCTCCTAAAATCTCCTAAATTCCTTATTAGTCGAACCAAAAATACATCCAACTGATACTTTCACATATGCTTAAAATTGATGCGTAGAATAATAACAAATCTGTTTTGGATTTCGAATTTTGGTGGTTTGGTAGGTACTTGTATGGTGTGTTAAATCTAAAAGCTCCTATTTTTTAATCTATTTTAACTGATAATCCCGGAAAACTCCTAAAAAAAATACCCAAAAAACTCCTAGATCCTCCTAGAAATTTCTATAAAATAGCCCCCAAATAGCCCCTATAAAAGTTACCCAAAAAAGTGACCCATAGAAGTGACCCAAAAAAGTGTGGCAACCGTACTTTTAAGGCTTAAAGAACAGGGAGAATGATTAAGGTATGTTGGTGTCCCAGCCTTGATAGTTCAGTGGTTGAGACCTTTTTCAAAGTGGCCTGAAAGGTGGGGGTTAATGCTGTTCAAAGAATCAGGCGGGGGTTGAGTCCGAAGGTGGGTAAAGTTTTCTAAGTGGGGGTTGAAGTGTGACTAAGCATTGACCTTTTCCCTACAAATTACATTGACTTATTTTTACCGTGGTCGATTTTTGTGTGACTTTGGCATCACTTTCACTTTGATACACATGAATTAAAACTTCCAGTTAACCCAAAAGACCTCTAGCAAGGTCTGGCTAAGTTGCTGAGGATTGACCCCGTACAAATCAGGTGGGGGTTAGCCTTGTAGGTGGGGGTTTACTTTTCTAGGTGGGGGTTGTGACCCCCTAGAATACTATGCTTTAGGTACTATTAACGGTTTTCCCAAATACAATTAACTCTTATTTTTCCTTTAGGGGTCAAAACTTTGTCTAATTTATATTATTGATTGGTTAAATATTACATCATCAAGCTTTTCATTGGTTCATAAAACAATTTTACTGATTTGTTTTAGTTTCAATAAAACATCAAATGGTGACATTTTAAAATAAACCAATCAGATTCTTAATGAAGTGATTTTCAACCAATCAATAGTCTGAATAAGACAAACTTTTGAGATGATCCATGAAGGACCCTACTATTTTCTATTAGAAATCACTCAAAAAACTTAAATTCTTCATATAGCTATTTGCAAAAGTTTTATGATGGTTGGTTAGATTTTTTCCTATTGAACAAAATATTGAGTTTTTTTTCATCAACCTGGCTAACACTCTGATGACCATGCTTTAATCAGGACGAAGTTTAAATGTATCCTAGTCTTTTTTTGTATTAGTCCGTTAAAGTCCTTAGAGTACTAACTAATCTGAGCTATTTTTCTGCTTTTGTTTTTACGAACGTTTTGTACAACGATAAGCACCGCAAACTGAGTTCCTTTCCCCCCTCCACCTTCTTCATAAACACTGTTACTCGATTTTGGATGAACTCGAATTGTTATTCAGTCCAGTCTTATCATGTTCTAAATGTAGCCATATCAAGCGAGTTTCAAGTTTCCAGTTTTAATTCAACCGTTTAATTGGTTAGAAATTACTGCATCAAGAATTTAATTGGTTCAATTTAGAATGTCACGATTTGATGAGTTTTGTTAATACTCAAAATTGTGATCTCATTAATTCTAATTGAACCAGTTAGATGCCTTTGATGCTGTAATTTTCAAACCAATCAATCGGTTGAAATAAGTTTACTGAGAAGGAATTTCTGCCCACATAAATCTCTTTTTGCGTAAAAGCATATTTTTAATGGGCACTTATGGATCATCTCAAAACTTTGGCTAATTTACAGACTGTTAATTGTTTGGAAATTACACATTGAAGATTCTGATTGGCCCATATAGAAATGATATCATCATTTCTGACTTTAAGGTTTGTCAGATTTATCATGATACAATATTCAACCAATCAATAGTCTACACAGTGTGTGAAATGAGGATAATTATAAGTCACCAGTGATGTTACTTACTTCAACATCAATTGTTGTACCGAAGGAATTTTGGGCCTCCAAAAAGTCATAAAAACTTCCATGCTTTCCTACTTGATGATCGTTTTTTTCTACCGTTTTTCGTTTAAATCTCAAATATGTGCTATCGTTCTTCTTTATATTCTCACCGGTTTTCACTGGGTCGTTATTTCGCTCACTGAGTCTAAATTAGACAATTTTTTGAAATGATCCCTTTATCATGTGTTCATTAAATATTTTCTTGCGAATACTTTCACTCGTGTATGCATCTGTGTTGAATCAATCTTGTCTTTACTCATTGTAATATGGGTTTAGAGTGATAACCCCATTAACCCGCGGTGAGGAATCCTATATTTTTAACCCAGCGTTCCAGTTTATGTATCGAGCAAAAAAGACGTATGAAGTATTATCAATACAATTCAAGATATTTTCCAAGTTTTTGTTAAAATTTATCAAAGCAATCGCGAGATATACAATTATTAGTAAAATCACTTTAACATAAAAACAAGAATGTGTATTTTTTTAACGAAAGAAAGTGCGTATAAGCTTTACACAAAAGCGTTTATTTTTAAACTTCCTGATATTCAATTCTATTGAATTGTTATGAAAGATTTTATATCAAGGGGGGTAGTTTTACCACCCCATTCCTCACCGCGGTTTAAAGAGTGTTTTCAAATATTCGCGGTAGTTGATATTTTTTCTGAGATTTAGCCATCTCAGGTTTATTATTTCAATCTTATTTTTCTTTTCTCTCACAGTGGCATGGTTTGTTTGATGCTATCACAGGGAAGTGGCTTTTCCACGTGGACACCCCAAGTCGATATGTGAAAGTGAAACTGTCTGAAGAGATTATGAGGGAACTGAACTTTAACGTGCAAAGACGAAACAGAATTCAACAATTCGATGAAGAGACGTGGCCCGAGTTTTATCCTGATACCGAAGGGGATTGTTATTGCGGGGTAAATATAGTGATTTCTGTGATATGATATTTCGCAGTTCTTATTTTTCAGGATATGCAACATGTTCTTTTTTTTAGAGGAAAATCAGCTTAACTACGGGGAAAGTTTGAATAATTTTTAAGAATCATGGAAAAAACAAGAATTTTATTTTTGTCATCTTATGCATGATGAGCATTATTAATCTATTATCCAATGAGGCTGAGTTGTATATTGCACGAAGTATTGGTATAAGGTATACAATATACTACGAAGCCGAGTTGGATAATAGATTTATCACACACATATGCAATATTTCGAAAAAATACAATTTTGTTTACAATATTTCACTCGACAGTTTTAATTTCAAGTTTTTTTTTTTGATTCTTAAAAATATTTGTTGTTTAGAAATCTAGCATGAAATCGATCATTAATGATAAATGGATTAAGCGGATTAGGGAATAGAGCTAGGAAGTTCTGAGAATAAACTGCATGGCAATATCGTACGTTTATGACGTTTCAAACGTACGATATTGCCATACGATATTGATTATTATCGTATAGAAAAATATGTGATCAATTATATTATTCGTTAATAAACCAGGTCTTTGTCCATTGTTTCAGCATCCTTTTTCCGGCAATCTCAAAAAGAAAATGAATGTTTTGGTCACTTTATCGATATTGGTACTCTAAAATATCTAAAATATCTAAAATAAAGGTAAATTTGCTGTTTGATTGGTTGAAAATCACATCAAGTTTCTGATTGGTTAATTTACAAATTTGACTATCTGTATTTTTCTCAAAACTGAAAATCATGACAACATTTCTATGACACTTCAATAAAAATCTTGATGATTTATTTCTCGACCAATCAAAAGACTGAATTTGCCATAGTTTGGAGGAAACCCCTCGGTATCATTGTTTTTGGTAGGAGAGTGATCCGTTCGGAGTTTATTTTGAAACATTTTGAAGGGTTTTTGGCAAATGATTAACAACTGATCATTTTTTTTAGGATGATTGGGAGAAAGGTCAAAAGGTTTTCTCTGAGAGGACAACTTTATATCTTCAACAATTCTCTATTACTCCAAAGGTAAAACATTATTCTCTTTATTAAAGAAGAAAACTTAAAGATTCCCTCATTCCTTAAAATGTTTATGATTTATAGTTAGCATCAACCAGGGCTTCATAAAAGAAGTTGGTTCCTGGTATCGCAGATATGGGTAAGCTTCCCTTTGAAAATGGATCATCCTATTCCACCATCACCCACCCTATAAAGAGTTGATTGCTTCCCGGTACCGACTGCAGGGCTTGGCAACTTCTGGCAACTTCTGGCAGCGCGTGCTTGCAAGAAGATCCTGGCCTTTGCAAGAAGGTCGAGCAATCCATTAAAAAAATTAAATCAAAAAGAACATAGTCCAAAAGATTCTTACAAAAAAATTCCATTATTGAGTAAAAATTTGACCCAGATAAAATTCGTCTTAGCAAGAAGAAAATTCTGCGCTTGCAAGAAGAAAATATTTTTACCGTACCCTGACAGACAGTACCGACCTTTTGCAGCCCTGGCATCAACACTATTTTGGATATAAAACAACAGACTTTCATTGGTGATATTCACTTGCAACATTGTTCTCAATCTTTTAGAAAAATATGCGCTTCAACATACAAAGAAATCAAAAGATGCTGCCTCACATGTAAAAAAAAGAGTTGAAAGCGATATCGCAAGCTATTAATTTTATCTTGTTGTATTACTTCTAGTCAGGTTACAGGACAACGTCTCCATGAAAATGATAATACATTAGCATGCACAAGTCAAAGACAGTGTCATTGGTCTGTTAAAATCAATGAAATAGGAACCAAATTGTCTTAAAAAGAGTTTTTTTTTCTTCATTTCTTTAGGTATATTCCAGATTATGTGTCAACAAGAAATGTATTAAAGAATGGAGTGGCGAGGCTGAGATGATATTTCGGCTGACACGTTACACTTGCAGTGGTTGGGAGATTGGGTACAATTTCGTTGAAGACGTCAACACAAATGCTTGCACATTCCCGGGCTACGTTTACAAGAAGAACTTCACGTACAAAATGTCTTCAATTCGCCATTCATTCATGTCAACGCCGATGTTCGCGAACTGGTGGTTTGCCTGGGCGTCTGCATCCATGGATATCGATTTAGATCAACCGTGTCAAAGCTGTTGCCTTGACTACATGATGGAGGTGGTCTGTAACGATGGCAAAGCAGGGGAATCGTCTGAAGTCGAGAATATTTTACACAAGTGTTATCATAATCCTCTCGATTCGATTGTTGATAAAGATTTAGCCGTAAAGACTACCAACACACCCGCTTGTAATGTTTTCTTACAAAAGATTCGAAACAATTGCAAGCTCATGAGTCGGGTTCACAGTGATTTCTATATGCATTTCTTCACGAATTTGTGGCATTTGCGAAACAATTTAAGAAGTCAGCAACATCTGAAGATTATAGCTGACGGTCTGATTTGAGGTGAGGGGAATGGTGATGAGGTTGGTATAAGGGATCATCTCAAAACAACAGTCTGTCTAATTTAGAATTTTGATTGATTTGAATGTTGGTAGAATCCAGTATCATAACATTGATATTAAACATTTAGGGATTGTAAACTTGCTCTGTGATTGGTTGGAAATTGCATCACCGAGACGGATCTGATTGCTTGGATTCAAAATGTCGCCATCTGGTGATTTTCCAAAATCAAAAATGCTGATAACAGCTTCAAGTGGAGAAAACAAAACAGAATCTCCGTGATGTAATTTTTAACCAATTAAATGGTAATTTTACCTATAATTGTCCACCACATAGATTTATTACATTTATCAGCGGTTGTTTCTGAAGTACGGCTAAATTTATTGTTGTTTGAAGCATTTGGAAATCGCTCCATCAATAACCTGATTGTCGCAAATTGTGACGTTTTGTGAAAATTTTAATTAGATTCTTGATGATGTAATTTTTAACAAATGTAACTGAAATTTTAGCCATATTTTGGAGATAGTTCGTGCAGACATATTTTATTTTTTTATCGGTTTTGCAATTTTGTTTTTAGTGTATAAAGTATTGTATTTTTTCTTTCCGTGAAATTATCGCAGGTGCGCAGAAATTACTGGCAGTGACACTGACAACTTTCGGATTTTTGGCTTATGTTGTCGAATTTTTGGCTTTTTTTGTCGGAATCATGTCAAATTTTGTCGGATTTTTTGGCTAAAGTTGTCGGATTTTCGGCTAATTTTGTCGGATATTTTTCTTGAGCATAGGGCTGTTTTGCTTTTAACGATAAAAAAAATCGGTTAATACATTGTCGGATTTTGATTCGTTTGTACTCCCCCTCCACACACACATTTTTCATTTCTTAGTGACGCCACTATTGCGTGTATGTTTGTATGTGTATAAAAGGCCTTTTCAAGTATAAAAACTTTCATGAAGAATAGGCTTAATAGTGTGGTTACTTTAAGAATTAGAAGGGTTTAAAGATTATACAAAGATGGTTATGGCGTGAGGGTGAGTTATGGAATGATAACAAATTGTGACATTTTTAAGTGAGCCAATCATGTCTTTATTGATGTGATTTTTATCCAATTAAATGGCAATTTTACCCACAACTTCTTTTAACAACACTATTGGGGTAGTCAACAAATTATGGTTAAATTTGCTGTCCAATTGGTTAAATCTCATTGGCTAACTTATAAATATTTTCATGAATTTTAGTTATTAGAAAATCACAAATTGTGACATTTTTAAGTGAGCCAATCATGTTCCTGTTAGTGTGATTTCCAACCTATCAATTACAATTTTAAGACAAATCGCTTATTGAGCTACATTTGTAAATAAGGATTTTTGTAATATATTTTAGTTTCTATTTAAATTTTTAGTTTTTAGTATTTTTGATAAAATCTTTTGCATCATCTTAAAAAAATTGTGTTTTTTCTCTTCATCTCTTTGCTATATTAAACTATCGTTTAAGGTCAGAAACACTCGCGGCCAGAAACTTTTGCGGTTTTAGTAGGGTCGATTTCTTTACGTCCGTGACCCATTCCGGGTTGGGGATTTTTCTGTTTTAAACTCTTCTATAACATATTTTAAGCAATTGTAGTCCAATATGAAAAAAAATCAACTTGATTAAATATAGTCATGTTCTTTAGAAAGGAATTTTTTTGCTTGTTAAGAATCGTAAGAGAAGTTGTGTCGAAACATCAACCTTTTTACTTGGAATTTATCAATTATTCATGAAATATATACAATTTGATAAAAAAAATCCACTTCATCAAATATAGTCATGTTATTTACCGTTGGACAGGAAATTTTGCATTTGTTAAGAATCGCCATAAAAGTTGGGTCCAGAAATCAACTCTTTACCTGGAATTTATTAATTATTCATAAAATATATACAATTTGATATTCTTTATTGTCATCTTACATATCACGAGACCTAACAAATTGTAAATTGTATTAAATATTACCTGTAATATACCGTTAGAAAGGATATTTTGCACTTTTTAAGAATCACAAAAGCAGTTGGGTCAAAAAATCAAACCATGACCTGAAATTCATTAAATATTATTTCTATTGTCCTGACAAGAAAAAAAGGATATTTAATGACGTAATATAGTTTAAATGTAGTCACTGTTCGAATAAGAGATGTCATTTATAATAAAAAACGTGCTGAAAAATTAGAGAATTTTAATCAGTCATCATGGAATTAAAACTTGAATATTCACTCTTAAACCTAAACTAGTCCATGTGACTAGTTTTGAACTTTTTAATTTTGAGCTGGACTAGTTAAGACTAGTCCCAGCATCTTGACTAGTTTTAACTAGTCCAGGTGACTAGTTTTGAAATTTTGAGTCTTGCGCTGGACTAGTTGAAACTAGTCCAGCAGCTTGAAAATCTATATTACTAGTCCAGATGACTAGTTTTGGAATTTCGCTGCTTGGACTAGTTGAAGCTAGTCCAGCTGTCTATCAAGGTGTCCGAAGAGATCATTTAAGCTTGGTTCCCACTGGAGGGTGTTAAGCTTAACACCCCTGTGTTAAGCTTAACACCAAGGTGTTAAGGCTAAAATTCGTGTTAAGAGGAGCTCAGTGTGAATGATCGGTGTCAAGGTGGTGTTAAGCTTAACA
>JAUKPT010004083.1:0-11420 GCA_032273505.1 Nanomia bijuga | reverse complement strand
TGTGTGTGTGTGTGTGTGTGTGTGTGTGTGTGTGTGTGTGTGTGTGTGTGTGTGTGTGTGTATTTGTGTGTGTGTGTTTTTTTGTGTGTGTGTATTTTTGTGTGTGTGTTTGTGTGTGTGTGTATTTGTGTGTGTGTGTATTTGTGTGTGTGTATTTGTGTGTGTGTATTTGTGTGTGTGTATTTGTGTGGCGTGGGATGTATTTTCTGTAGGATTGGGTTGAGTCCTAGGTGCTTACTATGATATAATGATGTTCCCCCATTTCCCCTCCAACACAGTTGTATGTCCCCTTACGATGCCCTCCCACTGTACCAGCAAAGAAAAATCTTCAATTAAACTTCATAAAGTCATCATGTGTTCCCCCCCATGCGTGCATCTGTTTGGGTTTCTCTCAAAAGCTAGTCATGGGATAACTTGCCATGAAGTTAAAGGACAATAGAAGAAAGAAAGTGACGAAACCAGATTTTCCAAGAAAAATCTGGTTGTTGGGAAAAAGTGGTAAAACAAAATTAGAAAAAAGCGGACCTTTCAATCTTCAGAGCCTTTTTTCTATCTTCACATTGTTGTATAGAGCTATATAGGAGCCCCAGCACTAGTGGGAGTAAGATTGTCTCCATAATTATTTAATTAATTAATTATTAGTATACATTTTTAAAAATGGCCGAAAATTGGTGAAAAAAGAGGTTTTCGGGGATTTTCTCAAAAACAGCTTGAACTACTTTTATGATCTTTTGATATGTTATAGCTCTAACAGTTCCCTAACCCCTGAACAAAATTGCATGTCCAAGGAAATTCTTGTTCTCAAGATTTTTTAAAGAGAATCTGCCAATTAGATTGTGCCATTTTTCAAAATTCAATATCTCAAATTGTTTGAGTAATGAGCTGATATTTTGCAATACCACAGACCTTAAATAAGAAGAAATCATAAATACACTTCATGATGTCACACGCTCCCTTTTTCACACCCCCTCTCTTTTATAGAGATTTTTTCATTTGATTCTTAGACATTATAATCATACTTTTTTGACCCTATTACATTACCCCTTAACCTCAACTTTATTTATTGGTCATGAATTAGAGATTTTTTTGAATAATTTGTTACTCATATCCTTAAATTTGTATCATAAATTTAATCTTTTCTTAAGGCTTAGATGGATGTAAATACGAAACTAGTACTAAATTAAGAAAGTATATCCAGTAAATGAACATAGTTGTTTTCAATATTTGGGGATATAAGTTGATACATTGGTTGTAGATAGACCTAGTAAAGAACAATGCTGAACAACAGGAATAAATCGCATAAGGAGCATATAATGAGTATGATAAAAAAATTTTGGTAGGGGGTGTAATATGAAGGGGCATAATAAGAAGGGGCACATTGGGAAGGGACCATTTGTGTAGGGACATATAATTGGAATAAAAAAAATATGTAGAAGTGGAGTATGATGGTTAAGAGCTAAGGGACACAGGGAAATAGGTTGGGATGTGTCAGAAAGAAGCATACTGGTAATTATTACACAGGCATTATTTAAAAGGTGAATAAATAGAAAGTGGGTATAATGGTAAGGGAACATAACAGGAAGGGGCATAATGGGGATGAAGAAAGCCTTAGGGAACTAAGAATAGTTTGACTATTTTTCATTCAAAACAGATTTCAGAACATCTTCTGAGGACAGTTCTTAAAATAGCATTGGTAAGTTATAACTGCTTGTACAATGGCTACATCTGTCGTTATCTTTGTTTAATTTATGTACTTACATAATAAACAGTCTTGTCAAGCTGTTATTAGGTTAATTAAGAGTAAAGTACATTTTATTGCATTGACACTCTACCACAGGGTCCAGGGACCTCTTTTCCAGTATGGATCTTATTAGGAAAACGCTTGGCTTATTTGAACTAAGTGCTTGAAAGATGACTTAGCAATATGCGTTAGGATCTTGACAAACATGATGAGAATCATCTAAATGAGGTGCAATTGATAAATTAAATAAATGATGCATTACACTCTTACAGACAATACCAACCAGTCTACCCATACCATAGGCAAATTTGGCTTTTAGTAGTTTTGGTACCTGTTAACACTAGATTGGACTTAAATCATGGCGTTGAATTGCCCAGTAATTGCTTTGCAAGATATTTTCAATTATAAGTACAAATCTAACCTAACCATACCCAGGGATTTTCTATGTATAGAATCACCTTTCTATTTCTCCTAATATTGTATTTCATACTTCATGTTCTCTTTATAGAAAACCTAATAAACATGGCTGATGAAGATCTAACAATGCAAGCTGTCCGTGAATTACAAAAGGATGCAGAACGAGCAAAAGATCGTTCAAGAACCTTAGGTTCAACTGGATGGAAGCGCAGGATTGCAACTACAAATCGTGTCTATTTACATAACAGCATCATCGGGAATATACAAGCAAACAAACGAATAACAAAAAACATGAAGAAAAGTTATGTAAATCATGACGATTCTTCTAAAAGTACACTATCGAGAGTGAATTATAAAGGAGATAAACATGACAATAATATGCATGCTGCTGATGAAATGTTAAAAACTTCAAGCTATGAAAATTATAAAAGTAAACTTAATGGCGAAAACAGCTCAAAAAATACAAACTTTAAAACTCAAAATAGGAATCGATTTGATGTACCTGCTTTTACGCTACAGAAAAGGAAAGTGAAAAAGAATAAGATTATCGAAAGTGAAGATAGTGAGCAAATGTGTTCTGAAGGTATGGAGTTGTCTGATGATTCTATTACTAAGGAAGAAATAGAGAGGCAGATGAAGGAGGAAGATGAAAGTGATATTTATACAAAAAGGAAGAAGAAAAACAAAAGAAAAAATTCAGAAATAGAGAAATATGTTAGGTATAAAAGACTGCAAAATCAAATTTTGTCTGATGATGGAGATGGAAAAGTTACGTCTGACGAAAAAATGATGGAGGTTAGTCATACTGTAAGTAAAATGGAAATGGATAGTAGACAACTAAAACATTCTACTTCTGAAAATGATAATGGATCTAATTGGAACTTAAATGATCATAAAAATATAAAAGACAGCGGAAATGAAATCAGCACTAATAGTTATCTTCACCGCATAGACAAACGAAGGTCTTACAAAGTAAAATCAAAAAGAACTTCTGATGATTTAGATAGTGTAGAGAATTTATGTAACAAGAAACTAAAAACTAAAAATGAAAAATTTGACTTATCCTTCTTATCAAAAAGATCTCATAAAAGGAAATATTTAAGCAGTAGTTCTGATAGTTACGAAGAGTCATATATATGCAAGAAAGTGAAAAGAAAACAACTGTTAGAGAAAAGCAAAGTAGTACAAGAAAAAGGAGATAAAGTCTCTACTAGTGATCAAGAGATGTTCATACCTGTGAATATTCATAAGAAATTGAAAATGTCACATGATAGTTTTCAAGCTGTTTCAGACAGTGAATCTGATTGGGAGGAAAAAATTGTATATCCACCGCCAAAAAAAGTGAGTTCTACTGACAATGATGAGGAGATGGTACCTCGTTCCAGAAGGTACCCCAACTACAATTTGTATTGTAAAAGAATCAAAAACACCTCTGGTGGTGAGACTACATATAAGCATAAAGATGATGATGATGGGATGAAAAGTCTTCCATTAGCTATTTCGAAAAACGTTACGATTACCGAAGATGCTTATAGTTCACATTTAGTTATCAGTAAAAATCGTTCAAAGATATCTCGAAATTCGAGACTTTTCAATATTGCTGTTAATGGACTTAATAAAAAAAAATCTGAGAAAGCTTGTCAACAAGCAAAGACAATTGAAGTTGATTTCAGTTGCCGACTAGAACTTGACGAGAAAAATTCAACGTTAATTAAGCCTTACAGTAAGAGGAAATTTCATGGTGAAAAGGATAACTCAAGTAGCTAAAATGGGTTATTTGGCAATAAATCTTTTTGAAATTTATCATTTTATTATTTCCAGATTCAAAAATCAATGTTACTTGATAAACTTTAATCTATTCTAAGATCTAAGTATCTTTGTGTTATGAAACACATTCTGATGAGCAAATTGGTTGACAATGATCAATTTTGTTAATTGTTAATCAAGCAATGTTTATGAAGCAATGTTAATTTTGTAGATAATTGAATTAGGTTTAATTTTGACTAAAGAAAAAAAAGCACATGAATTTAAAATAATTCTTTTTTTGGAAATTTGTTCATCTGTATTTTTAATAGCTACAATAAGTAGCAATTATTAAGTAGTATTGATTTTCTGGATCTATATCAAATTAATCATGAATGGGTTTCCCTTTTCTTTTCCTATTATTTGATATTCCCCTGCCTAGATGTCACAGTAAACGTCTACGATTCTTTTAATTTTCATGCCAGCTACATATTGAAATATTAGATACAAGGCGAGGCCACTAACCCCTGAAATCCTGTATCCCCAAAAATTGCCCCTGGAATATTCCCTTGGGGAAATGATTTACGCTAGTGTAACATTATGATAAAATATGACATACCCTAATACAAAAATGTTACCCTTAAATGTACATATCAAATTATGCAACAGTTTCTCACATGTTTGAATGCTTACTATGGGATCTACCCAGAACTTTTATCTTAGTTGTCAAGATTCTATTTTGACAAGTTATGTTTTATTTATTGTGTGTTATTTATTAATGTCAGTGTTGTTGAAATTCTTTTGTAATATTTTGATAGAAATTAGATGAAGGTACTTTTGAGCTTTATTGGTGATATTTTAATTAGCCTAACAAAACTATTTGAGATAATTAATTTCATAAGAACTATTTGTCATTAGTAAAGCCTTCTTCTTGATAGCATTTTACTTGAAACCTTTGAAATGTTGAATTGGTGTTAGCTACCAATTTTCAATAGTGCTGCTGTATGGCTGTAAGTTGTGTGTGTTCACAATCATTTTATCTGCTTTTTTGAAACATTAGTACTTTCCATTATGCTCTTATAGAATTTGCCTTAATGCATTGTGCTTTTTGGTTCTATTGATTCTGTCCATGAAACTTATTTTTATTTTTTTACTCAATATTTGGGTTAATTTTTCTGTTTTGCTGAAGGATTTCTCAAATTAATGGCTGAAAAAATTGTTTAAGAATTATGAAGAGCCTTCCAATTTATAAACTAATGTTTAATCTATATGACTAATTTAGCCATATCAAAAAATAATTAGTTTTTTAGTGAAGAAAAGTATGTAACAAAAGTTGCAAAAATTTGCATGCAACAATTTGTCACTTGCTTGCTTGTGCTTACTTGTGCTTGTGATTTTTTGTGCATTTAATGTAATGTGAGGCAATCAGCTTAATGATGATATTATTTTCAGTCAATCAACAAATTTAGCCATGAATTTGAGACAGTTTTAGGATTTAAGAGTTTTAATTTTTTCACAGAGATTATTTTTAACTATGATTTTTTTATTAGGTGTAACATTTATTGTGTGTGTGATTAGGTTTTTAGTAGAACAATGGACTTGAATCCAAAGTCGTTCTTTTCATTAATATAGTCATTACATCAAAGCCATGAGTGATTCAAGATTATTTCATTGATACTGTTTACTAAGTTCAGCCGTTTTTAATAAAGAACGTGGGTGGGTTTGTCTTGATCTTGTACTTTTCCCAATGGTGCTACATAAGCATCAGTTTGAAAAATACAGTTAAGTGAACATTAGTTATACTATCAATCAAGAAGAATATTATCCTAAAAGGTTATGATGAATTTTATTGATAGATTTTTATTTTTTTGGTCGTTGAATCTTTAATTCAGTTTTGAGCAAAAATACTTGAGTTCTTTCACTTATTTTCTGATCTAAATTTCGGAAAGATTTTTTTTCCTACTGAGAAGATTTTCTTATATCTGTTTTTTTCTCACCCTTGGATTACTAGACATAAAGGCTCAAATAGAATATAATAAAAGTTGGTTGATTGCTCTGTTAAGTGTATATTTAGTGATTTTCATCAATTCTCTTTAAAAGATTTTATTTTGAACATGTGCAGTCTGCATAGTATCGACACATACAAATTCTGGTTTAAATTTCATTTTGATTTGGTATAGAATTTGGAAATAACGACATTGCAAAAGTTTTGTTCTTTAATCACCTGAAAACAGTATCATTTTCAAGCATACAGTCTGGTACTGATGGGAAATAATCCCTTGCCAAGTAAAGGCAAGAGATTATTTATGAAATTATCTAATAAATACCAATTTTCTTTTGTATATTATTTCTTTTTTTATTTTAGGCTGTAAATATTATTATTAACTCATGAAAAAATAAAAATAAAATTCCTGATATGGAAGCAATTCAAAATTTTCCTGATAGACCGAAATCTATGTCAAGACGTCATACTATTCAACAAAACAAACAAAGAATGAATAAAAAAACATTGAAAATGAAAAGACTTGAATTAATTGGAAGGTCAAAAATTGATTTTATGATTCGAAGACAACGTGATGAAGCCATTAAAGAACTTATACATTTCAAGAACGAAGAAATGAAAAAAGTTGATATTGAAATAAAGACAATGAAACATGAAATGATGTCATACATGATTAAAGAAATTGAAGAACAAAAACAAAAATTAACAATGCGAATGAATGAAGAGATTGATAATGAGAAGAAGAAAAGAATGCTTATTGTTGACACTGAATATAGACTGAGAAATTCTTGTGATAAATCTATGCAAACTTTGAAGTACCCTATAACTGTTAACAAAAAGTTTGATGAAATATTGAAAGAATTGAGCGAAATCAAACAGATATCTTCTCAAAACTTTTCTTCAAATTCTTCACACTCAATTTCTGAATCAAAAAATGATGCTACATTATATGAATCAAAATCTACTCAAAAATCATATCCTTCTACAGTGAGTTTTCTTGATGTGTCATCAAAAGGTTCCACAGAGAATAATGAAGATTTTGACAATACAGCTATTGATTCAAAATCTTTGCTAAGTGATGTTGATATCAAGCAAGAAACTGATGCCAATGTAGTTAGTTGTTCACCTTCACCTCAAGTCAGTATTAATAATGATGATGATTCTAGTACATCTGAGTACAGTATGCATCAGGAATCGTTCTGTCTTTATGATGAACCAGATATCGAATTAACTTCATATGACGATTTTCACCCTTCTATCAAAAAAAGACAATTTTCATCAAATAAAAAAGTAACTTTTTCTTCTCCAACTAGTTTTCAGAGTAACAATTCTCACATACCACTTACTTCATCGGAAAAACGGGTATTGATTTCAGTACCAATAGACTTAACTAGTACTGATACATCAAACAGAAAAAGAATAGACAATAGAAGTGTTAACCAACAATCATGTTCCTCTGAACAAAATTATTTTGATTCAAACATTCGAATGTTTAGTAATTCTAATAACTTGTTTCGTCAACAAATTTCTACTTCTTCTAAAACACCCATGTTGCAACCAGATGTTTCATTTATGAAAAATACTTCATCATTTGTTAATAATCAAAATTCAATAACACCAAAAATAAAATCATATAGGTCATTAACAGATCAGCAGCAACAACAACAACAACAACAACAACAACAACAACAACAACAACAACAACAACAACAACAACAACAACAACAACAACATCAACAACAGCAACAACAACAACAACAACAACAACAACAACAACAACAACAACAACAGCAACAACAGCAACAGCAACAGTCCAGGTATGAAAATGCCATGACATTCCAAACTAATGCCCATCCATCTACTACTGATAATAACACTCAACAAATTATGTCAAATTGGAAAAGAAAATACTCAACTTTAGACAATAGTGTTAGTTATGATATATATGCTCATACAAAGAAAATTATAACATCTCAAAAGAATCGAAGGTTGCATGGCAATGACGATGAAATGTTTCACCATCGTAAGAAAAGAGAGATAAGTAGACGTGTTCTTGAGAAATATGGACCGCTTCCTAATGCTCTAGAAATATGCGAAAAAGTACAGTTAGATCCTTCTTATCTAGCTTTATCTGCAAAAGAAAGAGAGGGTATTCAATCTTGTATTGAAAGATCGGTTGCTGAAAGAGCAAATTTTGCAAAAGATCTCCTTGAAGAGTTGTTTAGTAGAGAGGCACTTTCAATATCGAGTTGTAAAGGAAGTTCTCTTAAAACAGCTTTGGATGCTGAAAAACTTGAATTCATTCGAAGGATTGTTTTTATTGCAATGCCTTCGGATGATGAAGATTCAATGTGGGACATGATTCAAGAATGTATCGATACTAAGTGTCGTGGCATATTGAGAAACATGAAGAAAAAGTTAAAGAAGTCATTTGAATATTAGGTTTTGGTTTTCATAAAAAAGGCTCTTACAAAGCTAGCTTTTAATTAACAATTTTTTTTAGTCACAATTCAAGTTTCAAAACAAATAGGAACTCTCTATTTTGTATTTATGTTACTTCCAGCCTCATTTCTACTTTTGTTAGTTTTTTTTTAAATGCCGATTTCATACTCTTCATTTATAAGAGATTAGCTACTACTGTGAAAACACAGCTTCTTCAGGTCATGAGACTTTTCTGCCCAAATAGTTTTATGTGGCAGTATTGCCACTTATCTTCTTTATTATTCATCACCAGTGAAAATAATAACAACTCAGTTTTTTGGTATAAAACTCACTTAATGTACAATAGCGCAATAGTTAACTCTAAATTACTCTGCAAAACAACCAGTATTAATTGAATTGGATAATTTTTCAATTTATTAAATTCTGTAAAAAGAAAGAGTTCTAAGCCATGCTAAAGCACGGTTTTAAAAGATTGTAGCTTTTTTGAGGATATTGTCTTTCAAGGACAGCCTTAAATGTGGATGTTAATGTTTTCCGAGCATCAGTGACAAGATATACACACATCACCTGGGATACATTACAGGTAAACCAAAAAAGCCACATTTATTTGTTTTAATTCTTCTTAGCTTGATCTACTTAAATTTGAGTTCCTTCCTCCATCACAGAAATGTAGATCTCCTTGTGACCGTTAGTCACGACTGCGAGCCCATCAGTGTCAACATAGTCAATGACATGCAATTTGAGCTCTTGCATCGCCATGATGAAAGTAATTTGTATTGCCGCCATGTAGCAATTCATGTCGGGTGAGCTACTTATTCAACCACTTGACCTGCTTGATAGCAATATATTTCATCCTTGTTTAAAGCTTTTATCGTGCCAAAGTAAATTTCACACAAATTATTGTATTATTGAATTATTTTAGAGCTTTCAACTCTCTTTCAAAAAAACTATCGAAATGTAAAAACTTTCGGTTTTCGATTTTACTTTCTTACCTATCAGAAACTTTCATGTTAGAGGTGAAAAATCGCGAAAATCTTTCTGCCTGCAAAACTTAAATATTTGTTTTATTTATGAATTTGAATGTTCTGTGTAAAGAAGAATGTGACAGACCTGTCTAGACATGTCCTTACCCCCTCCTCCCCCTCCAAAAAAAAATTCCCCCCTTCACCCTTATCATCCTTTTTTATCAAGTAGTTGATGCAATCCATTGACTTTTCTCAACACTGAAACCATGTAATTGTAGCTGACCTTGAATGAATGCAGATATTTCAACCAAAGCACCACATGATGCAATAACTTCTTCTACATTAAACTCTTGATCAGCCATAACAACATCACCAGGATCAAATTTTTTAATATGCCACGATTTTCTGTGATGTATTTGTCAGTGGCTTGTCCACCCAGAGGGCTGATAAATCACCCTGTGGTGTTATCTGAATTAATAACTTGACTGTGTTTCGACTTAAGTGATTGGAATAGGTTTCATTATTCGCAAGATAAGATTTTGGCTTTTTCACAGTATATTTCAAAGCAATCTACAATGGAAACTACTTTACTTTTAAAATGCCTTCTAAATGACATTGACCTGTATAGAAAGTAACTTTTTTGCATGCTTCAGAGCCAACTTTTTTGTCTTATGTTTTAATAATGATATTTTTTCTACCATATTAACTCTCTGGGATGTCTTCTAAACAAATAAAAACACCAGTTTTTTAGATAGTATGCATTTCTACATTTGCTCTCTTCAGAAATCTAAGTACATTTTGTCTCTTAAACCATTTTTTGGATCTTACTATCTGCACTACTTTCTATGCTGATATAAAGAATTTCTAAACCATCATCGATCCCAATGGGTCACATCATTTGATCATCAGTAGTACAAATACCATGAGTAATTGTATCTGCTGCGTCTAGGTCTAGACTTGATCATCATCAATGGTAGTACCTACAACCAGCTAAATATCAACCTCTAAATATCTGTTTTCATTAGGTCCGGCAACTTTACCATCATCACTTGTACAATATATATATATATGTTGAATGAAATTGTTAGACAAAGAAATACAACTTTGTTTTCGAACTTAAAGTTTCATGCTCTTAACAGCAGTCTTCAGCGAAATGATTACAAAAAAATACAAAGACGTTAAATAAAAAGTTTGCATAGTAGTGTGTTCAATTGATTGACGTTATAATGTGTTCCAAGCATTATTTGGTTGTGTTTGACGTTAATGATTTAAGTTTGAATCTTTTCTGATGAAGACATCTAGAGATAATTTCATTCCGCTCTTTGAGCAAATTGCTTTCATTGTAAATGGCAATTTCGACTTTTTCACACATGCATAGGTGTTTCTGGAGTGAACAGAATGAAGACATTTTGTATTCCCTTTGAGATGGTATTGTTTTTCCATATTTTTTAATCTCCAAATTACTGAATCTGTTTTGTAATTTTCGCGGTTAAAAGATTTTTCATGGTTGGCATAACGTAGCTTAAAAGTTGTTGTACATATACCCATATATCTTTTTGTTCATTAGTTTGGTGCATCACATGTCAAGTCACTGGTGTACAAGATATTCTTCTGTAGACAATTCCCATTCATCGGGCAATTCCTTTGGGTAGGTGAAGGTGTTGAATCACACTCATTTTACAATATCTTTTTGTAATGTGCATTGACTTTTGCCTTCATGTTTGGTATTCATGAGTAGCTAACATTAATAGTATTGCAGTTGAATATTTGCCGATATGTATGGTGGATAGGGAAATGTTTATCTATAAATCGTAGGAATATCTTAGCGACGTTAGTTTGTTTAACCAAATTACTTTTTGTTTACAGTTAACCGATTTTACAAAAGTTTCTTGTGGTTGATATTCCATGATTAGACAACATTCCAATAGAAGTCTGGAAAAGTGGTGCTCTAGTTGATTATTTACTAGACGTATGCAACACTCGCCGTGATTAAGGCAACGGCATGGTTCGAATTATCGAATTTCCACTTAACGTTTTTGTTAATATCTATCTTTTGACAATTAACAATGGCAAAAAGGATGATATATTTGAAAAATCTGGGATATATTCA
>JAUKPT010004082.1:0-11422 GCA_032273505.1 Nanomia bijuga | reverse complement strand
CGTCAAATTGAACAACCAGTATAAAAACACTTCATACAACGTGAATGGGTCCAACTTAACTTTCAAGTGCACTTAAATGTACTTCGCAAATCAATTGTAGTTTCTTTATGAGTTGAAGTATACCATGCCAACTTCCAAGCATTAGAAGCAAGAAGATGACATAACAATAACGCATCAAAATATAGCCTTTTTTAAACAAAAAAGCTGAGTGCATACTATTAACAATAGGAGAGGGTAAGATAATAAACGGTCAAGAAATCGTTTCAAAATAACAGTTGCAATGCTATTATTTATTTATTGAAAATTGGTTGTTATTGGGCTAATGGCTCAAAAATTGTATTCGTACCATTCTATGACAGTTAGGGGGTGGTACTTTAAGGTCAGACACTTTCGCGGTTTCGCGGGTTTGGACCTTTCCGCGAAAGTTAATTCCGCGAAATTTTTCAAAATTTGACTTTATTCCAAATTTTACTTTTTTCATGTGATGATATATGAAGGGGATATATGTAGTTACACAGATTGATTGGAAAATGAGAGAAAAAAACAAACTTTTCTTCCTTCTACTAAAAAAGTTCATTCCCACTAATTTTTCGGAAATTATCTATGTTTATACCTGCGAAAATATCTTAAATTTGGTCATTCGCAAGAGTTTGTTACCGAGAAATGCAATAATTTCGCGGTTGGCCCGATCCGCAAAAGTTTCTGGCCGCGAAAGTTTCTGACCTTAAAGTTAAGATTTTTGCCAATGAGTATACAGAAAATTGGAGAAGTTCAATTTCAAATTGTTCATAACTTCCTTATATGTAGTTCATTTTTTATAACAAATAACAACTTTTTTTATTAAAAAGACCCAAAATTTTCTTTTGAGAAAATGGGAAATCATTTTTACACTGATAAAGAATCCCATCAAAAACTATATATGAAAATGTACTGGGAACAGGTTTCTAAGCATTAAAAGTACTTCATCTGGTCCAAACTACTTGCGAAACAAATTTCGTGCTTTCTGATTGAAAGTACAGAAATTTTGCACCAGATGACTACTTCATTGCATGAAAATTTAACAGCATTAAAATTTCGCAGTATTACAATTTCGCGGTCCAAGAGAAAAGAGTGTACATATATTCTTTATCACAAACAAGAAATAAGGCATTGTTTTAGTTAAGGTTTCGACTATATTTTCATTAATTTTGCAGCATTTTTCATTATTTTACGCATCATTTTAATTTCGCGGTTTTTGGCCTCGACTGCGCACGAGACGGCGAAATTTTAATGCTGTGAAATTTTCATGCAGCAGTTCGACTAAAACCTATAAAATTAAATAGTGCATCAGATCTGAAATGTACATCCGATCGATTTACTTTATTGCATGGAAACTTTAAGGTATTAAATTTTCTGGTCATTTTAATTTTGCAGTTGGAGCAAGACTGCAAACCTCTCGGCATTTAAATTTCGCAGTTTGCCAAAAATTTTCATCTTCATTTTGCTGCTTTGCTAGAAAAAATCTCCAGATCTTTTTGACATTTAAATTTCGAGGTTGATCTTAAAAAGGGTTGGCAGCATTTTTTTCTGTGTTTTTTTTTATCTTGACCGCAAAACAATGAAATTTTCAAGCAATAAGGTATGTATGTAAGGATGTTCAAAATATAATGTGCAAATTATACGTAAATTTGCTGTTTGAATGGTCGAAAATTTCATCATCAAGAATCTTATCGGTTCATTTCAAAATGTAATCATTTGATATTTTGTTAAAGCTTAAAAATATCAGATTCAAAATATTAAACAATCAGACTCTGGAAGATGTAATTTACAACTAATTTAAGAATTGTAAGAACTCTCGATAAAGCGCCCCACTCAAGGTCCAACTTTTAAATTACCGCCCACTCAAGAACGCACCCCCCTCAAAAAAATAGTCTTGACTTTTTAATAACTCTTTCAAGTAAATACGATAAATGGTTAAATTTGCAGACAATACGTATACACCATTCGTTTCATTTCTAAAAAGGGTAATTAAAGATGTCCCCTTCTGCAAGTGTCAAAATAAGAATTATCGTGTAATCATTTTTCAACTAAAGATGGATTTTTATCAAAAATAATAAATAAGTAAAATAATAAAAATAACAAAATGGTCCCGTTAACATAAAGTTACTTGACATGTACATAACTATTCCAAAAGTATGCTCATATATCATTGCATTTCATAAATAAAACCAGCTATATAAGAATCAATTTAAAGGTAAGAGATTGTCCCAACTATGCAAATGTATTACACATGTGCATAACTAACAGCATTTATTTTATTTGGTGAAACTTTCGTGAGGGAAACTTTTTCTCACAACTTAACTTTATTTTATTTTGAATGAATAAATGAATTATTTATTTCTCTAGAAAAAAATATCAATATAATTATTTTCACTTCCTTATTCTTACCAAATAAACAGATTTTTAAAAAAATATTTTTTTTCTGAAATTCGCGAAAGTTTATCCAGTAAGCTTTTGACCTCGCAAAAGCTTCTCTCGCAAAAGTTTCTCCGAATAAAGTATTTTCTAACTTTGATAGTCTCGTATCACACATAGTTGAATGTAAACTAGCCAACTCTTCAGTACACTGCAATGTTTTCCTCATATAAAGGGCAATGATTGAAGTCCCTTTACATGACAATAGTTAGGACGACTATTTTAAGTCCCTTGCCTTCATATTTAAAATTAGGGATGAAATTCTAGACGAAATTCAATTTCAGTTTCCAGTACTTTTTCAGCAATTTTTTAAATACTTAATGACTCATCTTAAAAAGTTTATCTAATTCAGACTATTGATTGGTTGAAAATTACATTATGAAGAATCTGACTCTTTCATTTAAAAAGTATATAATTTTCGATGTTAACAAAACATAAAATTGTGACATTTTTAAATGAACCAATCAGGTTTTTCATGATGAAATATTCAACCAATCAATAGTTTAAATTGGACAACCTTTAAGATTATTCAAGGTACCAAACCTGCGAAGAAAAAATTACACCAAAATTCCTTCCCTTCATGATTTCAAACGAAAAGTGAAAGGCAATTATAGAAGTCCTTTCACACTTCAGGTTATTGAATAATAGCAAGAACCATATTTAAACTAATTGGACTTCCATTAAGAGCAATTAAAGCAACCCCTTCATATTCCAAACTAATCAGTAATTCAATTTGGTACTTACTACTAAACAAGGCCACGTGTAGTTCAGCTTCTGTTCATAGTTATTTATTATGCGAAAACCCTAAGCTCAAAAGTCTGTCTAATTTAGATTAAAATCAAATCAGATTTGATGAATATTACATCATCAAAAATCTGATTGGTTTATTCAGAATGATTATCATTTTTGAATTTTAAGAAAACATCAAATTGTGACATTTTTAAATCAACCCATCAGTATTTTGATGATGCAATATTAAACCAATCAAAAGTCTAAATTAGAGACTTTAGACTCCTTACAAAAATCTAAAATTTGAAATGTTGCTAAAATTATCGATATTAACTTTTATCAAATATTTTAAAATAATCAAAATGATTTTCTTTCAATATGCACAGAAGACTATGTACTGAAAGTTTAACTACATGTGGCCTTATAATGCTTGATATATAGGGCAATTATAGAAGTCCCATGATATATCAAATTATGATACATAAAATGAACTTAATTCTGATTTCCATTACATCAAAGGGTAATTCTTGTAGTCCCACAATACCAATTGGTCAAATATTTAACTAAATTTGACTAAAATTATAATTTATGATATAATGGGCAATTATAGAAGTCCCATTCTATCATACAACTCGGTAGGTGATTAAACATTTGCGTACACACTAAAATAGATAAGCCCTTAATCTAAATTTGATATACATATCTATGATAAAATGGGCAATTATAGAAGTCCCATTCTATCATATGTGGTCTTCATTGTAACAATGTTTTTCCATAATCTACAAGGCCTTTAGAATAATTAATGTTACATATTATCAATTTTTCAAAGTAATAATAGAACAATTAATAAATTCCCTCATGGTTAAACTAATTCATCATGAGTTTAAGTCGGTCAACATAGCTCCCATACCCCCATACATGTACAAAGTACTGTAAAAAGTAAGAAAAAATATAGGAATAAGGGTTTCATATGCATTACACACTGAATGAAGAATAGACTTGCAAAATTGGTAAATATATAGTTCAGAACTTATTTACAGCAAGGTTTAAAAAACGAGCCAATTTTTTTTTTCAAAGATTGTCTTGCAACATGAAATTCCATCAACAAAAAAGTATCCATTCTTGCTCGACGAACTACCTTCATGCCGAAATAAGAAGCCAATACGTTCCAATAAAACCAACTATTGGCCAAAAATTACCACCATAACAAATCACCAGTTTCTCCATTGGTACTCCTCCATTGGCTCTCCTCAATTCATAAATTTTCATTGTAAAAGGCTCTTGCATAGACATAGGTCTGAACTTATATAAAAGCAAACTGAAAGCAGACTAGTCGAAAGAAAAAGAAAATGCTGAAGAGCTCAAAAGCTTAATGCTCACAATTTGATACTGGGTATAAAAATACCTTTATTCATAAATTTCGGAGAGGAACATTTATTTCCACTCGAACTATCATAACATAAAAAATACCAAAATTTGTAAAATTTGACCAAAAATGCATGCGCCACAGGCCTTAGTGCTCGTATGCCAAAATCTAGATTTTTAGAGAAATTAAGCGGAGGCCGAAAATATAAAATACATTATCCCATTAATGATAAAAGCTTTTGACTGGCAGGTTTTTTCATTTGAAAGATAATTTGATTACTATTTAAGACATTGCTAGAATTTCCCTTAATGATAATGTAGGAAAATGGGCTATCCCCGAAGTGACCCATTTTTTCTGGACATAAAGTAGCATATTTCAATTAAAAATCGATCTTTAAATGCAGAAAGAGCATTGACATATGGTAAAATTAAATCCTTATAATAGTTTGGGATATTGGAACAATAATCAATTGTTATATTAGAGCCTAATCCGCCGTTTCTGGGCCCAAATTGAGTCTAAATTAGCATATTTCACTGGAAATCGATTATTATAAGCTGAAAAATCATTTAGTTAGGGCGAAATTTGATTTTCATTATAGTTTGATATTTGCGAGATATATGTATTTGTCCATGGCCATATTAGGGCCGAATCTCCATTTTTAGACCCAAAATTAGGACCAAAATGGCATATTTCAATGAAAACCGTTATATAAAAGTGTGAAAACATTTAGAAAGGATGAAATTGGATTTTTATGACAGTTTGATTTATGCCAGACACATCTGAGGAAAATCTTTATTTGTCCATGGTTATATTAGGGCCCAATCTCCTATTTAGGTGCCCAATTTTCAATGAAAATTGAATGATGAAATTGGATTATTGTGATAGTTTGAGATATGTGAGCCATATCACAAAAATCAAATTTCTTTAAATGATTTTCAGCTTATAAATATCGATTTCCAGTGAAATATGCTATTTTAGGCTCAATTTGAAACCAAAAATGGTGGATTGTGCATTATCATGAATAATTACTGCGAACTGGGATAAGTTATTCACCAAGACATTCAACAAGTTTGGCTATGCTATCAAATCACAAGAATTGATGGAAATAAAACCGTCCTTACCTCACTTTCTATTATGCTATTTGAATGATATAGCTAAACCAAAGTGAAATCTGTCGCTGTTTCTTGCTTGTTTATAACGAACTGATACATACCCCATGTGCAAATGAGTCCTACTTCTAGACATCAGAAGCCTAAAGAGTAATAAAGAGACAATAAAAAAAAAACTTTATTTTATGAAAATTTTGATGTTTTACGATCGAGGTCTAAAATGCAAAATTTTTGCAGAATAAAAAAAAGTTTTTTTAGCAAAGTGGAAATTCTCGGCCAACCAAGGGCCAACGACCAGAAATTCATAATTTTGCTCCAACTGCAAAATCAAAATGCCTCAAAATAAAACACAACATTTTTTTAACGTAAAACTTTCATGGAATTAAGTATTCATTTCTAACTACCTTTTTACAACAAATCTAAATTTGTAAAATTTATCATAATTACCATTGATGTCATTGAAAACTGTCTCCAGCGTCAATAATATTAACAGCTGACAGTACATCAACACATTTCAGCTAACCATATGCTGGTAGCATCTGAACATGATCTTGAAAATAATGCATCATATTGCATAATATTGCATCAAGCATGCTAACCAATTTTCTTCTCTTTTCCAGACGAATGAAGAAGTGAACCGGAACAACATGGCAGGAACTGGTTCTATCTCATAAGTATGAGTCAATTCAGAAGAACTTCTTTATGCTAGAAATAATTCAACAAAAGTATTTGAAACACTGATCGCTAGCATTTTAGTGTCTTAAACTAACAACGGAATTACCAGTAAAGATTCTTCTTGCTTAGCAGTCCTCCAAAGTGTGGCAAAATACCTTAATGCACATTAGGGATTCTTGGCTTACTGTCTTAAGATATTAACTTTCGTCAGATATCCTACTCTTAAGAATTTTTTTCTTTTAAAAAAACATTTAACATACTAAAAATCAATATCGACTTTCTTGAAGTAATGTGTGTAATGTGCATTTACAAAAGTGTCAATTCCCTTGCCAACTGGAAAGTATATCAGTTACAATGACACATGTGTAATTTCTTTAGAATACAAAGATAATAAGATAATTAGATATTATTGCAAGAAAATATTTTGCAGCATGAAAATTGCGCTGTCATTTTAATTTTGTGTTTTTTTCTTAAAAATTGTATTTTCCAGCATTTTAATTTCGCTGTTGGAGCAAACTTCTCTGTATTTGAATTTGGTAGGTTAAAACTTTTCATATTTTTCTTTTTTTCCTTGCTTAAATTTTATTTCTATCGCGAAACCTTGAAATTTTCAGGCCACAAAATTCTCATGCAATTAAGTATATTGATATTTTGGTAAGAAATTTTGAATTATCATCTATTATTATCTTGTATTGGTGGTGCTTCGAGGCATAATCCTTCAACCTCTCTCACAAAACAGAAAAGTTTCTATTATTAATAAAACAAGCATTGGAAGGATAAATCATTAATTGTTCTCATGCCAATAAAGATCCCTAAATTTCCTGAACCTTTTGAATGAAGAATTGCAGTCAAGTTAACATTCCTGGCCCACGAACCACCACAACATTTTTCAATATTTTTCAACAAATTCCAACAAAATTCTTCATCTTGGAATGGGCTAAGAACACATTTGAAATGAAAACCAGCAACAAAAAGTTTGAAAGTTTTGAAATAATTTTCGACATTTTCCAATATTTTTCCGACTATTGATGGAAAATGATGTGATGGGTAGTAGGAACAGTTTCGTAATAATAATTAGGTTTCATTACTTAGCAATTGTAATAATCAATAAAAAACTGTCCCTTAAAATTGAAATAAGTTAAATTAGTAACTTAGTACATACATGAATAAAAAACCCTTTCTAAAGAAAGATGGTCAAAATTCAAAAATACTTTACGATAGAAAGGTAAAATTAGCTAAATATATCATGAAGAAATAAGAGAACTTCGGAAAGATTCATCCCTCTATATGCTTTTGATAACTGAAACATAACTGCCAATAATAGAAGAAATCATATACTTTGGGATCTTACAGAAGTATAGCATCTACTCCTACGAATTCTAGGGAAAAGTGGGTAGATCACCAACCCAAATACACCATTTCAGAAATTCAAATCGTTGGTTTGTTTACCTCCCTTTCTGTGATGCTGAGATATAACTTTTACCAGCATGCGTTTGAAGGTGTATTGCATGTTATGTATGTATTTTTAAATAACTTACAACAGCAATTTGCGTATAATATAGAATTTCTTTCCTATTGTCAAAATCAATTAGCTTAAATGCATCTAATTCTATAAGGTTTTATTGTTAAAAACGTGCCAGTAAAGGTTATATCTCAAAACCGCAGTTTGGAAAATAAACAAACCAACGAATTGAATTTCCGAAATGGTGTATTGGGTTGTCAGTTGGTAGCTGACGAAAGACTAGATCAGTTCGTGAAGTAACGTCGAATTTGCTGCCGTAGATAAGTTATGAACACAGACCAAAAAAGTTTCAAAAAAATTATAATCTAAAGTTGTTTTCTTATTCCGATTACGGCTTCTTCTCTTCATTTTTGTGACATTATGAAATCAAAAAATCTTAAATTGTCCTGCAATGCAAAAAAAAATTTAATACAGTATTACCGGACATGATCCGGTGTCCAGCAGCTATTTTGGAGCTCATTGGATCTATAGACGGCAGGTGCAGGTTAACTATGTAATAGAGGTAGAATCATATTTTCATTTAGCTTTGAAACAACCAAGCTGTTTGAGAGAAAACTGTCACAATAAAGTTAGATTTCTAAAGATGACAAAAGAGTCCAAAGAATATTGAGTTTTTATGTTTCAATCGGAGTTTACAAAATATGGTGGCCATTCAGGTTTATTTGCTATCTTCATTTATTTTATGAGTTTTTTTCACTCGTCTCATAAGAAAAAGAAAAAGGGTAAGTTTGTTTTTTTCAGTTTTCGAGAAATTGAAATACTGGACAACAGTATCTTTAAAGACTTGCTAGAGTTTGATGATAGAAGCATTCTCAACGCATAGAAAAACATATTTATAATATTATCATTACTTTAAAAAGAAATTTTCGCTTATCTATCGAAATGACATCCCTATCTACGGATATTTTGCCGATCACTTGCAGAAAATCTGAAGCCAACAGTTTGTTTGTCAACAAACAGGGTATATAAATGTATTTTTATCCATATTTATTACATCAGCCATGATGGGAACGAATGATTTAACTTAACCTTATTTTTATTCGTATACTGTAAAAATATGGGGTAGGCCGAAGGCTTACTTTTCATTTTATTTGCATGGAATTTACTGAAAATATTTTCGTTTAAGCTTTCCAAAAAATATTTAGGGGGGTTTTGTGGAGGGTCAGTACAGTTATTAATGTATTCTTTGTGCGTTTTGAACCAAGTTCGAGATACTAAAACATTCTAAATGTTTCATTTGTGCTACTCTATTTTGTAGAAGATTTAAAACAACAATATATAGTTAATGACCAAAATTGGCTTTTTGGTTACTGCATGCAAAAAAACGCCGATGTCAGTAAAAAATTATGTTGACAGTAAGCATTTTAATGATTGATTTTTAATGTTTAAGGTTAAGAGTGTCGTTTTACAAAATTTCTATGTAATTGTACCCCAATAAACGACGTATGAAAAAGCCCAAACATAGAGATGATAGAAATCAAAATGTCTGGCTCGCGAGAAGGCTTTCGCACCAGGGAAATTATTTACTATTGTTTAGTTTTTCTTCCATGTTGACTATAGTTTAGAACGAAAATTATTTTGGAGTTCTTCGCGTAATAACAGCCTAGTTGTTATTCATCAAGGATTAATTGTTATTATTTTAAAAGGAAAATTGTTATGGGACTTTTTCAAAATTTCGAAAGGGGACAAGAAAAGGCACTTACGTCTAACACGATATGCCTTGAGAGGATTTAGAATGTTTTTAAAATTGAAAACAAAAGGCATTTTCTTTTTTCACATAAATATTTTCATAGGAGATTTTCATTGTTGTATATAAACTTTTTTGAAGAAATATTCTAGATTTTCATTTCGTAAATTTCGGTAAGGTTTGTACAGTTTCCTACATTAACCGATTAATTCTTTCAATCGTCTCAGGCTAAGATTTTGTTGTAGGTCTTGTCTTGATGAGGATATTTGGCTTTCTCTTTTTAAAACCTTTGGTCAAAAGTATTTTGTTGCTTTGATAAAAGATAATGTCGTATCTCGCAGCATATCTACTCATCTTAAATTTCAAATGTTAAGGGGCTTCGTTTTTTATGAGGTGTGGGATGTGAGAGGATTTTTATTTTATTTTTTTTGAGGGGAGGGGGGTACGAAATTTTTTTGAAAACTTTTGGAGGGAAACGAAAATGTTTTGCTGGGCTACGCCATGTTATTGTAAGGTAAGGTAATGGTAAGGTAAGGTATGCACTTATGATGGAACAGTCATGCTTAGCCGTGGGCTAGTTCGCGGACTATAACTCCATCTAGTTTTTCGTCAAATACTAACTGACTACCCAATTTCCCTTGCATGGCATGGGTTGACCCGACGGACTTACAGCCTAACGATTGCAGAATCGCACTTAAATTGATTTTAACTAGCCTTCAATACGAGGAGTATTAATTTTTTTTTTGGCGGGACTGGGTATTGAACTCAGAACGCACGATATCTAGTAATGATAGGTAACCGCTCGGCCATTCATCATAATACTTCGTGCTATAATTGGCAATATACAACTCAGCCTCATTGGATAATAGATTAATGTTACTCAGACTCATCATAAATTTCAAATGTTAAACGACAGATTAAAATGTCGGCCATGTTATTAAGTACGAGCCTTTTTCAAAATTGTCTAATTAAGATTTGTTGAATATTATAATTAGGCGATGAATCGAATTAGTTCATTTAAAATGTCACAGTTTAATGTTTACTCAAAGTCAAAAATGATAATAATATTTTTAAATGAACCAATCGTATTATTGATGATGTAATATTCAACCAATAAATAGTCTTAATGAGATAATCCCTAAAGCTTTTGGTTAGAAATAAAAACATGATATCCGTTGACACGAACCTATTTGAATTTCCTTTATGAAATCATTCTGTGATAAGTCCTTAAGCCAAACGAAAATAATGTTGTTCACGTAACGACCCAGTCAGGTCAGTCGGTTAGACTCTTTAAAAATTAGGGTCATAAAACTATATCATATAATAAGTTATTTTTTATCGTTGTTTGTTTTTTTTGTTTGTTTTTTTGGTATACTGAAGAGTTGGAAAACGTTTTGTACTAAAAAAACTGGTTTAATTCTTTTTCTTTTTGACGTTTGCATTGGTCGGCTGTATAATGCCACAAAATTCTATATAATAAGTTTAAACAAATTATAAACATATTATAGGGAGTTCAATAGCGCGATTTGCGAAATATTTAAAATATCGCATCGGGAAAATTTTAAGATCCGATTTTTTAAAATGGTCCTTCTTTGAGTTAGGATTCCCTTGAATTGAAAAACTTATTCTTCGTACGGTTTTTTTCAAAATTTGCAAAAGAGATAAACAATTTTTTTTTTTTTATGATTTTCACCCATTTACATGACATTCCCGATAGAGGCAGTTATATTAAGCTCTACAAACGGGGATGGATCAACATATATACGACACATACAACATTTTACATTTAACGGAATCCATTGCGGAATTTAACGCACCACAAGGGATCACTTGTGGCGGACATTATTTCAGTGATTGATTTGATTAAATTACGGGGATCC
>JAUKPT010004080.1:0-11423 GCA_032273505.1 Nanomia bijuga | reverse complement strand
TTAAAGAGACCTACCGCATCGTTCAGCCTACTCTGAGCTGGCACCGGCAGTCCCTCAATGATCTTCTTCCTGAGGGCCACTTGGTGGAAAATGTCCTGTTCGGGCCGTGCCCCCGTCTGCCTGATCCATTCTTTACGGGTGGCGTGAACAAAAGCCTGGGGACTGTCACCGTCTTTGAGTGGTACCGTAACAATGCTGTCAGGCTGAATCCTGGCAGGATAACGCTCTCTCAGAGAAGTCCACAGTGCGTTCCGGTACCTGTTGAAAAGGTCACCGTCATGGGCCTGCGTGCCCACATACTGATGCAACCCTGCAGCATGCAGAATCTCCTCCATTTCCTGTTTGCCCAGTATTTTTCCCCAGATGGCTTTCAAATCACCCATTCCCAAAATCGTGGAGATCGTCTCTTCTTCAAACACAGCAATCCACTTTCCAGCCCCATCATGCAGGCACGGGAGCCTTTGAATGAGGCCTTCTAAATCCATTGACCCCCAGGGGGCATATTCCAAATTTTGGCCTTTCGCCAACAGGGGGTACATGGACTGCTCCAAGGGTGTTGAGGAAACAGGAAGCTGCTTTACCTCTAAAAGCAATTCACCATTCATTACGCCTCTCTCTTCCACTATCTTTTCCTCTTTCTGCAATGGGGAAGTCTTTTGTTTTGGAATGGCGCCTGCTCCTGCCTTACTGTCCTTCCCGGGAGTTACGGGGGGTAACTGTGAATATTGTATTTTTAGCATTGAATTATCATTGATATCATCTAATTCCCCCCCTCCGCAGGCCCCCTCTTCACTCTCTGGCCCCTCTTCCTCATCATCCCCATCTTCATCACTATAACTAGCCGCCTTACCCTCGGCATCCAGCAACGCCGTTTTAACTGACCTATGAAACCCACTGGCGCGACGCCCCGGTTTCGTCACGCGCACCCAAGGCACCGTGTCGTCTCCCTCACCTTGCCCCGGCTCAGTGAATCTGATCACTTTAGACAAATCCTTTACTGGGTACAGGCTATCTTTGTCTGTCTTCATTACATAATCGCCCACCACAGTCAATTTACGCACTGGCATCATCTGGGCGGTATAGGGAGGCGGGCCACGAGATCCCTTCCTCTTTGCTAACTCAGCAGACACATGCTTTTTCGTTGCCTCACTTAGCTTCTTTCCCTGATTCTGGAACAGTTGGAGTATTGCCAATTCACGTGCCCGTTTGGTTGCACGCTTATCAGATTTATCCTTAGGCTTGTATGTCCGAATTAAGACTTCCATCTCCGCACACTGAGTGAGGTCAAAAGTTCCGTCGGCTGGCCAAGCTTGGCAATTAGCTTTCGTACGTTTCGCCCATTTCTGGGAAAATTTCTCAATTTGTTCTGCCAACAAGGGATGTTTCTTACCAAGTAATGCCAGAGCAGTAGGAATGACCTGTACTGCAGCCATGACCCTGCTTGACCACGCCTAGGCAATTGCCACTCTAAAAGAAAAAGAAGTGTCTGTTTTTTTTTTTCCCTATTTTACTTTAATTTAATTTATATTTAATTTATTTATCTCTTCCCCAATTAGCACTAAAGCCTAAATATCAAGCAATCACTGAAAGTTGACCAACGTGGCTGGAAATTGTTCTCTGTGTTAAAAGAACCCGATTCACAATGCAACAGGGTGCAGGAAATCTCTCCCTCTTGCACCAAAAATAGCTCACACACACAGCTCAAACTGCAGCTCGATTGCGCAACAGGCCCCCACCCTTGCTCAAACCGACTTCGCAGTTAACCCCTTCAGCACTGCAACGAAACACACACACACACCAGGGCGTTTCCACACAACGGCGGACCGCCCCTCGGCTCCAGACCAACCACTGCAACAGAGACACGCCCTCACGGCCACACGGCCACTCACAACACAGAGGTGTAACCCCTGCTCATTTGAAAAAAAAAATCGCGCAATCCACAGACCATGACAAAAGCGTTATATGTTGTTATCTGTATCAGTGTAAACTCGGGCACCTATTTTACTGTATTTAGACGCTACACATACACTCTATGTCACAAATTACATTTATCCTTAGCAACTGCAGGGCCTTATTTGAGACTCCTTATATCATCCCTCAACCTGAACATATTTAAAGGGGCGCTTTTGTGGGGCACTCTTTTATTCCCTACGGTCCTGGCAGGAAGTCAAACCCCCAGCCAGGCTCATGCGGGTGTACTTATTAATATAAATTAACTAACTCTCACCTCGAGGTCTCAATCATTGACCCTTTATTGTCACACTAAAAAACACACAAATCAAAAACACATAGATCATCTACCATTCATAAGACCTATGTATCACAAGAACATGACAGGGGAGCTCTGTAATGTAATGTACTGTACAGTATATAAGTGCATCAACTTTAATAGAAGTAATAGAGTAATTTGTCACAATACATGAAAAACACACACACACAGCATACACCAAACGCAGCGCGGCGGCGCCGTGCCAAAAACGCCTTTCTCTCTCCCCTGCTCTCACACACACAGAGAAAAAAGCACACAGACCGCTCACAGCTACAGCAAATGCAACACAGCACAAATTAAACCAATGCCCACAAAACACAAATCAACAATATTTACACAGCGCTGAGAATGTGGATTTTTCCATTATGGCCATATTCACACATCATGGTGCTTCCGTCTCGCACAAAAAACACGTTTTCATGCAGCACCTGAACACAAACCAGACAGCAGCCGTCACGCAATTTCTTCACTAATTACAGCCCCTTCAAAAGCGGGAGACCCAAGGCTGAACACAGCCCGTCTCCGATCCACTCAGAGCGGCTCTACCATCAACCAAGTTGACAGGCTCACACGCAAGTATTTTAGTCTTAGCCAATTCGCTGCTTCTGACCGCAGATCCACTAACTGCCCAGTGGCACTCAAAAACACACGCAACTTTAACTTAGAGGTCAAATGTCAGTCAAGGTTCTTAAGTACCCTGGCGAACACAGCTGATCAGTCTGTATCCCCACTTTCCTGACTCAAAGCAACCTGCTGACCCGTAAGCCCCCCCAATGTTTTAAATCGAAATTTGCCACTGTCCGACCTATAGGTTCATTTTTTCATGTACCCCGTGTTAGTAGTAGCAAAGACAGCAATCACAGCGCATGCACAGCAGTTTACCTCACTCCACTCCACTCTGCCTGCCCTCTCTTCAGAACTCCAGGCAATTATTGAATTTATTTTACCCTTTTCCCCCCAGGAATTATATCATACCACCCACAGAGTGCCGCTGCAAAGGAGTCAAACGGACCGTTCCCACAGAATTTTACATATCCAAATAAAAGCAGAAAAACTGCTTACCTTTGTCCGCCGGCCTGTGTGAACGGTCAGCTCTCGCCCCCCCCGCAGCAGCAGTCTGCTTCAATGGTGGAAATGAAGACTGTTCGTTGACGCCAGTTTATGTCGTAGAAAAACTCGGTGGCTCTCAGTGGTCAGATTAAAAATGAGTTTATTAACAGAACAGCAAATACAGTGTGGAGAATGGAATCAGGCAAACGCAGGAGACCTGGACGTCCAGAAGAAGGTGAGCCGTGGATCGACGGCCAAAGAGCAGAAGGCAAAAAGCAAAAAGCGCTCGCCCAAAACTCACCGCCTCCTTTTATCCAGACCCCTGCTCATCGATCACTCTGTTGTTTTCCCTTCACATCAACTTTCCCCGACTTTCCCCATGGCAACATCTCCCTCCCAAAGCTCGCCCATCCTGTTTTTCCCAGAAAAGGGGAACATACCGATCCCATCACGAACATTAGTTAATATCATAACATCTTGAGAAACTCCAGACTTTATTTATACAAGTAGAAATGGGAACTCAGATCTCAGGCCCTCGATGACCTCAAAGTGCCCTGTATAACTGAGAGGCTGCAGCTCGGCTACGACATAAATTCCCCCCTCTGCCGAGCACGACAGAGCTCTGCAGCCTCGGGAATATAACTGCACTCTGTCAGTGAGAAAACAGACTCAATGCAACCATCAATCAATACACTCCGGTAATAACCACTGGAATCATAGAACACATCTGCAACCGTGGGCGAAAACCCGGAAGACCAGGAAAAATTCCCACGGGGCCCAACTCTGTGCGACCGCTGCTAAACCCAGCTTGCAGAGAACCTGTCTCAATCAGAGAGCACAAAAGATCAATTTAGCAGTGAGGTTTGAGTTTTGTCTTATAGCCAATAAGCTCCAATTAGCATAATGGTGGCACTGCCCTTCACACCCCCCTCTGATCCTAAATCATGGGCAAATGGAAAGTGAAAACACAACACAAATAAACAACCCTTGAGTAATTCAATACTGAATACAAAGTGACATAATATGAGCATGTATGATGAACCTAGATATGACGGCATGCAACATAATGATACAGGATTATCACACAGTATAAAGACATAAAGGTGTGTAATAGGTGCGACGCAGGGTGGTCTCTGAAACCCCACACAATAAGTGCCTGTTAACTGCAAAAGTGCACGTGTGAACATAAGTGAGTACATGGATACATGTGAATCACTCCGCCTCCTCCTCTGACTCACTGGAGGCCCCCACTATGTTCTCCCAACCCGGAATCTGGAACAAATCAGGAGTTTCCTTCAGAGACCCGGCCCCTTGTCGAACCATCATCTGCTTCTGCACTCCTGCGACCACCAGAGACCTTGTCACTGGAATGCAACAGCAGAACATGAACATCATTACCACAATACAAATGAAAACAGTGGTGCCCAGCTGGGCTAAAGCAAACTTCCACCTCCCAAGAAGATTCTCCAGCCAGGACACCCAATCTGCATCTGACCCTGCACTCTCCTTAACTTCCACTCGCAGATCCTTCAACTTCTGCATGGCTCGTGTGAAGGCCCCCTCCGGAGCCGTGTGCTTGGGGATAAAAGTACAACAGTACTCGCCTATCAACGCACACACTCCTCCCTTCTCGGCTAGCAACCAGTCTAACGCCTGTCTGTTCTGCCAAGCGACAGCGCTGGTGGCATCCACCTGCTCTCCCAACAAGCCCAGAGCGTCGTCTGTAAAGTTAATGAAACGCTGCTGATTATAATAAATGTAGTTGATCCACTCTGTGTTCTTGTTGGCAGTAATCCAGGGCAAAATGGACTCGAACCCTGACACAACCTCATGTCTAGCTTTAAATTCGTTGGGAATGTTACGTGGCTGGCCTATGGCATCGAGGTACACGCCGGGGTCCGGAGCATAACCCCTCTTGACCCGACTCGGCCCACTAGCGTTCTGGCCACCCCCCTCAGAGGGAAAAATAAGCATTTCCTGGACCGCCTGCACTCGAGCGCACCTACCTGACCAGTGGACAGGGAGTGTGGACTCCAACTGTCCTCCACACCACCAATACTGGTCAGCCAAAACCACAACCTGGTCATGATAAGGACATGCTGGAACGCCCACTGGAGCTGAGGTACCTCCCCTCTTCTGAGCAGCTAGCTTCAGGTTGACCTTGGAACAGTTAGCATTGACAGTCCAGATATGGCTGCACCTCCCTAACCTTACTCTCCCTACTGGTACGGCTCCCTCTCTCTCTATGCACTCAAACATCCCCACGGGCACCAGAGAGAACCCTCTGGGTACCCCTAAATCTGCGCTTCTTCTTCCCACTCTGATGTCCACCTCCGCACAGCGCTGGGCGTTGGTTCTTCCCTTGTAAGAGTACTCAGCGAAATCTTGATAGGAGGGCGAACCTAAAAACAACACGCATTCAGCTCGGCACCACGGGCGGATTGGAGCCCTGTTACGCCTAGCCTCTGAACTACACTCGGCCCAACTATACATAGTGTTTAGTAGAAGCAACCTATCTGGCTTAGCTTTGGTGCACACGTAGCAGTCTGACTTACCGTTCACTCGTCCTGCAAACTGGACCCACTTGTACCAGTTATTCTGGCTTCCTCCACTATAGGGAACCTCTGCCTCATCTTCCTCCTCTATCTGGGGCCCGACTGCCTCCCTCACGGTCGACACTAAATCATCAGTCACCTGTCCCAATCCGGCCACAGTCCGCTGGAACCACTCACTCAAGCTAGCATTAAAGCTAAATAGGGAGCTGAAGTCTTCTGACCCGTCGCCTCCCGTCTCACCCCTGTTTACTTTGGCGGCCGGTGTGGGAGCGGTGACTGCTTGGAAAGATTTTAACGCAGCTAAAGTAGGATGATCCTGCCATGCTGGAATTACTGAACCTGGCGGATAGAGTTTCGTCTGCCTATCTATCGCTGGCAGCCCTGGCACTTCAGCCCACCTCTTAATCACCCTCCAGCCAACTAAATAAAAGGCGGCATAAGAGGCATCCTGGCTGGCCACTAAGTGTCCCATCTTTACTTGGACCACCCAAACCCCATTCTCTTCCCTTAGAGAAACGTTACACATGGTTTGACCCCAAAATTCACGATACACAATAAGAAACCTGACAGACCAGGTGACCCCACATAGTTGCTGGTTGGTTGACCGGGTAACATAGACCCCCAGCTCTCGCAGTTCACGGGTCCACTCCAGCTTGGGAATCTGTGCAGACCAGAGTTCATTGTCCGTAAAGTTCCATTCGGGGACAGCCAAAGTCTCCCCCTCCTCTAACCAGAGTCCCCTGGCTCGCTTCACTCCCAAGTCTCTAGAGTGTCGGCCCAAACCCCCCCTCGGCTCGTCCGTTGCCGGAGGGGAGATGAATGACTGCAAACTCAGCTGTGGTGTCAGCCGAGTCATCACTGCCAGTAATGTCATCAAGCTCACTAGTATCATCATCACCTGCAGCCGGCTCATGGTCATCCTTGAACTTGGCAGTGTCTGCTTTCACCTCTCCTGAGTCCCCCTCAGCTGTTGGCGCCTTCAGACAGTGGTTCAGGTGGTACCACGTGGGAGATCCCTCGACCTGCACTGCAGTGGACGTGGCTCGAACCACCTTGTAGGGACCCTCTCGCCGTGGATTGTTCCACTTCCTTCTGAACACCTTCACATACACCGAGTCGCCAGGCTTCACCCGGGGCGGCTCCTCCTCCTCCCTCTCCTTCTCCTGCAACGAGAGCACACGAGCAGAAACGCTCCGGTGTATTTTAGCCAATTGCTGCATATAGGACTTCATATCATCAGTGAGCATGTCCAAAGACGGACCCTTAGAAGCATGAAATACAGGAGACGGCATCGGCCGTCCCATCAAAGCCTCATGCGGTGTTAGTTTCAGGCTTCGGTTAGCACTTGCTCTGTAAGCCATTAGTGCAAGCGGCAAGGCATCCACCCAATTTAACCCTGTGGTCATGCAAATTTTCAAGAGTTTGTTCTTTAACACTCCGTTAGCCCGTTCCACCATTCCCTGACTGCTAGGGCTGTAAACACATCCTAGCCGCTGTTTAACGCCTAACTTTTGCATGACACACTTCACTGTCTTGTCCACAAACTCCTTGCCATTGTCTGAACTTATCCTGGTTGGAATGCCGAACCTGGGAATCACTTCCCTGCACAAAAACTTAGCTACAGTAGCAGCATCCTTGTGTTTAGAGGCAGTGGCCTCGACCCATCTGCTAAAACGATCTATGATCACCAAGACGTACCTCTTCCCCTGGACCGGTCTTGTCATGTCGACATAATCCATGGTTAAATGTCGAAACGGCCCCTCAGGCGCCGGAATGTGGCCGGCGGGGGGTGAAACTCCCTTCCTAATGTTGCTCTTCAGACATACTTCACAACGGCTCAACACTGCATCAACACGCAACTGCAACCCAGGAGCCCAGAAATTCCATCGGTTTATCTTCCGTAGAACCTCGCCACGGGACTCATGACCCAGCCCATGGGCTTCCTGGATCAACAAAGGCAGTAGCCCATCAGGGGCCACTACAAAACCCTCATGATTCCTCCACAGCCCCTGCTCGTCTTTTGAGGCCCCCCTCAGCACCCACAGGGCCTGTTCGGCCTCCGTGGCCTCCTCCTGCAAAAGCAGCAGGTCTTTAATGGTCATTTTCTCTTCCAGGTCTACCATCTGGGTGACCATGATAGCTCCAGCCTCCGCTGAAGCAGCCTTTTTGGCGGCAGCATCCGCTGCCTCATTACCCCTGGTAACCCAAGAGTCATCTTTGCGGTGGGCGGCACATTTGATAATGGCCAATTCCCTTGGCTCCATCATGGCCGTTAGCAACTTCAAAATCTGTTCACAGTGCTGGATTGGGGACCCATCTGTTTTCTTGAATCCCCGGCCCTTCCAAACCGCACCGAACAGGTGACACACAGAATGACTATACGCAGAATCTACATAAATATTTACACTTCGGCCTTTGGCGAGTTCACATGCACACGTCAAAGCCTTGAGCTCAGCCAGCTGTGCTGAGCATGGTTGGGGGCATGTTTGGCCCTTCACAACCTTGAGTTTGCCATCTAACAGTTCCACAATGCCAAAACCTGCTTTGAGTGCATCCCCATCTCTGTAACAGGAGCCGTCCACGAAAAAGGTCAACTCCGCCGACTCCAACGGGACAGCACTCAAGTCAGCTCTGAGCTTGGCATACTTCTCGGCCTCTGCCACACAGTCATGCGGCTCCCCCTCAAACGGAAGTAAAATGTTATCAGCTGGATTCTTGACTCTACACACTTTGATGGTTACATCTGGATACTCCAAAAGACGATGGTAATCGGTTATCCTCTGGGATGTAAGCACGAACTTACCCTTCTCTATTAGATTAACTAGTTTGTGATGTGTCACAATTTCTATGGGATAGCCCATGGTCAGCGTTGATGCTTTCTCATACAGCAGGTGCGCTGCTGCTAGCTGACGATAACAGTCAGGAAATCCCATCTCTACGGGGGTTAATGCAGATGAATAATATGCAATAGGCTGCGCATGGACCCCTATACCTGTTTTCTGAGTGAGCACCCCACATGCGTGTTCCTGACGACAGGACACGAACAACTGAAACGGTTTGTCATAGTCTGGGAGCCCCAGAGCTGGCGCCTGGAGCAACAATGATTTAATTGTCTCAAAAGCAACCTGTGCTTCGGAAGTCCAAACAAGCTTCCCTTTTAAGCAGGTCGCCCCTTCAGTTTTAATCATGTCCCGCAATGGCTGGACAATTTGAGTGTAGCCATCTATCCACCCGGCACTGTAGCCGGTCAGGCCCAAGAACGTCATCATCTCCCTGACAGTGGTTGGTTTTGGAGCACTGGATACTGCCTGCAACTGCGCAGGGGACACCGAACGCGATCCCTTCTTAAGAAGCCGTCCTAGATATTCGACCTCATCTTGACAGTACTGAAGTTTTTTAAGTGAAACTTTATGGCCTTTTTCTGCTAGCATGGTCAGCAGTGTCATGGAGTCTTTGTGGCACGTCTCCAAATCTGGAGCACACAAAAGAATATCGTCCACATACTGAATTACTACACTAGAAACTTTGGAGTCCAAATCAGCCAAATCCTCCTTCAACGTTTTGTTGAACACATGGGGTGAATGTTTCAACCCCATCGGCAAGCGCCGGTAAGTATATGATTGATTCCTGTAGGTGAAAGCGAACAAGCGTTGGCTCTTGACACTCAATGGCACACTGAAGAAAGCTGAACACAGATCAATCACCGTGAACCACTGAGAGTCCGCCGGAACCCCCGACAACAAAGTATGAGGGTTTGGAACATCAAAATGAAAATCCTCGGTCACCTCGTTCACTGCACGCAGATCATGCACCAGTCTATACTTACTCTTATCTGCTTTCAACGTTGGCAAAATAGGAGTGTTGCTGTATGGATTTGGCTCAGTCACAAGCACACCAGCCTCCACTAGCCCCTTGATGGTACTTTCAATACCAGCCTCTGCCTCAGGTTTCAGAGGATACTGTGGCTTCCATGGGGGTCGGCACCCCGGTTTCAAGTTGATTTCGACAGGCTGGGCTGACTTAATGAGCCCCACATCAGTCTCATGTTTTGACCACAAGTCAGAGGGCACAAAAGATAACATCTCCTGTTTCAAATCGGAGTGCTGAACGCAATGCTCCGCTTGGCAGGGAAGCTGGATCACTTGCGGCTGCGCCCAACCGGACGCTGAGATAGATATCTTCACAAAAGACCTATCTTCACTAATTGAAATACTTCTGTTCTCTGTTGGCATGTATGTTGCTTGTCTAGACTCCAGGACCATAGGTCCCAAGTGTCGTGGTTCAAAGTCCGGATTCACCAACAGAGTGACATGGGGATAGCTATTCTTCACTCTAAACTCTTTGTCAAGATAAGGATTACTGGCATCCACGACCATGGCAGCACCCTGTTTTCCCAAGACAATGGAACATGATTGAATCTCTATTTTGGTAGGTTGGTTACGCAACCACTGCTGTGGCTGAGTGTCACAGTTATTTTCAAAGAAATGCAATGTACAGTGCGGCGGACAAGACGGCACCGTAGCTTCCGGCAAGTTGGCTTTAAGAAAAGTCATCCACTCATTGGCTGGGCTCAAGAAATGAGAGTCCAGGTTCCCCAGCCAATAGACAGTCTGTCCCTCTTGTCTCACCGTCATTTGATGCTGGATGGCATCGACCACGATCCCCTCCGGTGTACATAGAATAGCACAGTTTAGCTTACACATAGCATCTCGGCCCAATAGATTAATAGGCGTCTGTTCAGATATCAACACTGGCAGTTCAATTGTCTTTCCTTGGAACTTCAGCGGGATAGGATTTGACATTGGTACTAGCTGCTTGGTCCCTGAGAAACCAACAATTCGGGCATATTGTCCAGACCTTGGGAGGTGTTGAGAGGCGGGGAGACCCACACAAGTATATGCAGCACCTGAATCAGCCATCATGTCCACTGGTCTCCCTGCCAACAAAACCTGCAGCATCGGTTCTTCATCAGGGCGAGATGAAACAGCCAACTGATGACCCTCCCCTGGTTTCTCAAGGCCCCCCTAATACCCAACAGGAGGCCCCTGCCATGGATTGACAGGCCCTCTCGCTGGTGGCTTAGCATAGGCCCACTCCTGGGGTGGCCCTCCTGGTCCCTGCCGTGGGGGCTGTCTGCAATCCCGTCTCATGTGACCCGGTTGTCCACAGTTGTAGCACGTGAAGTTACGCCTCCCACTTCCTTTTTGACCCCGGCCGCGCCCCCTCCCCCAGCCAGCGTCCCATCCTCTGGACTGGACGTACACCACCTGTGGCTGGGCAGGGGCTGGCGTTGCCCTTGGCTCGGGCGGGACTGAACTCACCACAGCCTGCACTTTCTTCTTTCCCAGTGCCAACTGCTGCTGTGTAAGTTTTCTCACTGCTTCTTCGTCCTCCTGCTTCTGACGGAGCAGCTTGACTCTCATCTTCGTCACTGCATCAGTCACGTGGTCTGTGAACAACTCAAATGGCATATTAAAGAGACCTACCGCATCGTTCAGCCTACTCTGAGCTGGCACCGGCAGTCCCTCAATGATCTTCTTCCTGAGGGC
>JAUKPT010004079.1:0-11428 GCA_032273505.1 Nanomia bijuga | reverse complement strand
TTTTAACTTTCTACAATAATCTTGACCTTTTTAATCCATATTTTTCTAAAAGTGAGAAAAAATGGAAAAAATGAAATGTCACATATGTTTGACTGGCATCTTAAAGTTCTTTTCATTTTGATATCCGGTAATTGATCAACAAAAAGAGTGAACTTAAAGGGGAACTTTAGTCATTTTTGATATTTTGATAGTTGAAAGAGCTAATTGAAACTAGACAAACAAAAAAACGCAGGTTAAAATCTTGTTCTGTTCTCTCTCTATAGACGCTCAAAGTTACGATTTATTTTTACCTTTTTTTATGACGTCAATGTGTCCAAAAGGTTCATTTTTCCTATCTAAATGCATGTGACATCAATGGAATTTTTATTCATTTTTTAATCAAGTATCTTTTATTATACCTGGTTATATAATTGAACGAAGAATATATAGTACAAATATCATTTTGATTAATAATAAAAGATTTCTAAAGAACAAACAGGAAGTGGATCATACCTATACTGGAAATAACCAGATTTTTGCTATGTTCCGATGAGAATTTTCATAAAAATGCAATAGTTGAGTTTATCGTCCAAAAATATGCCCAGATACAAAGTTTCAATTTCAAATCTTGCCCAAATCATGAGTTATTCAACAATACCTTTTTTTAATCCTTTACTGAAAATAACCGTATTTCCGCTATTTTCAGATGAGAATTCTCAAAAAAAAAAATGCCATAATTGAGCTTCTTGTCCAAAAATATGCCTATATACAAAGTTTCAATTTCAAATCTTGATCATCTATAGAAAGAGAACGGAACAAGATTTTAAATTGCATATTTTTTGTTCGTCTAGTTTCGATTATCTCTTTCAACTATTAAAATATCAAAATGACTAAGTTCCCCTTAAAGATTTCTTAGTCTGCGTGTTGAGAACTTGGTCTCTATTAGAGACTTTGAAAAAAATGGTCTCTATTTGGTCTCTATTTTAAGGCTGAGTAGCTATTTTTGAAAATTTGTTGGTAAAAATATATTTTGATATAATTTTCTTACTCATGACTAAAATTCATTTTTCTAAAGAGAACAAAAGAGAATTTCTTATTCACACTAGTAAATCTCATTAGATTTAATTCATTTTCTAGTTTTTATTTTAGATCCGCGAAAATTTATTCCTGCAAAATGCATTAATTTTGTGATCCATGAAAGTTTCTTGCCCCCAAATGTCTCTATTTTCAGGAAACATGGTCTCTATTTGGTCTACATTAGAGACTTTTTATTATTGAGACCTAAGTTCTAATCACTGTTTCCTGTAATTGATGAACGAAAAGAGTGAACTTAAAATTTCTTAGTCCGCGAATTGCATAGCCAGGAATCAATGAGAACATATATCCCAATTGATTTGGGACATAAATATTTTAGATAGATAATTGTATCTAATATTTTATTTCATTCTTGAAAATGACTTCTTAAAGTCGAAATGTATGGAAAATAAATGTCTTTTTATTGATTCAAAATAAAAGACAAATTATGTATGCAATTTCTTCCAGTTTAAGACGATTTTCTGTCTGATTAAGCAGACACTAAGATCAAAGTAGTATGTCAGCTAAAAGGGAACCCCTCCTGTTTCTGGTACTTTTGTATTTTTCATATTTTTTTAGTTGCTGCACAAAAAGTAAATCGAAAAGATATTGTACAAGAAGAAGTCCAGCCAGGAAGTAAGTTATAAAGACCCCCTCCTCCACACACACACACACACACACCATTTTCCCCGGAAATGTCAGAAAATGACAGCATTTTCCAGAAGAATGATGGAAAATGAGGTAATTTTTGTCAAATGACATTGTCTCTTGTAAGGGGAGGCTTTATCAATACTTTCGCTTTAATGGCATTTAGGAGACTTATGGATAAAATGGTCTCCTTTTAGTCTCCCTTTTGGGGTTTTGGTCTCTTAAATGAAAATTACAATGAAAAGTTGAAAAATAGATAAAGTAATTTTCGGTCCATTTTGTTGTCAAAAATTCATCAAAAATTCATCAACAATTGTTGATAAATCCTCAAAAGTAATTCAAAGAAAATCGTCAAGAATAATAAAAAAACATAAAATCTTTGTGACGATTTTTGGAAACTTATATTTTGGGGTCTCCTTTCGGTTTATTTCTGTAAAAGACTAGTCTCTTAAAGACTCCCTTTTCTAGCTTCCTTTCCCACCTTTTGAGACAGCACCTCTTTATAAGTCCTAATGTATTGTAAAGTAAAACTCTTTGTGTAATTCAGGGTTCTTAGTTGGACTGTTTTGTTTTAATATTTTTTGCCTGTGACCACCATCAACACATACAGTGTATTATCAAAATGTTCTACTTGAAATTACTGTTAATTTTACTGTATTTTGTGTAAAAAAGGTTTTACTTTGAAAACCCTCTATGGACCCTGAAATTAATGTCTGTTTGTTTCTATTTAGACATGAAGGTATGGTCTGATCCTTTTGAAAGAAAGAAGGAATGAATTGCTTCATTAGACGGGCAGACAAAGGGAGAGCGGTTTTCATATTTAACTCTTTGTTTTGGTACCAATTATGATCATCATCAAATATTAATTTCGTGAATAGTTTTATTGAATTATTTTTTATGTAAAAACCTTTGTAAAATCATATATATATATATTTAGAAATTATTCTTTTTCCCATGATTTTACCATGCACAAAGGTGGCCACTTACCACCCTTTCCAAACCCTGAAAACCTGTAAATACCCTGAAAAAAGATAACCCATCCAAAAATACCCTGAAATACCCCATCCATAATCATAATCCATTTCCTTTTTCTTGTAAGAGAGTTTTTTTAACTACTTTGAGTCTCATGGCAATTTTTTTTGTTTTTAGGTGTATTTCTACATAAGCTTAAAGTTGTGATGGTGTTATTGAATGAAATTCTTAATGTATATTTTAATCAATAAAAGCTCCCTGGAATGGAGGTCCAGCCCCTAAAGAATATCTCCATTGCTCCGAATAATTTCTGATAGCTTTTTTTCAAAAATTCACTTGGCAATATGAATTTCTACCGGTTCAGGCCAAATTTATATATTTAACTGGGGTTATATATTTAGGATTTTTTTACTAGGTCAACAATTTTTGGAATATTATTTAACAGGGGATGACCAAAATTTGTCATGATAAGTCAGGATACAACATTTTTCATCTGCAAAACATTTTTTGCATTGTACTTTCACATTACAGAAATCAAATTGTGCCATGGAGAATATAAACTTGGGAATATGGGTGTCACAGCAGGAAGCCGGCACGTATGCATCATAATACCCTCTAGGGTTGGTACCCTTGGGGTCAAATTTTCCATAGTACCCTAGGGTACTATGACCATTTTACCAAATAATTGGCACAAAAAATGTAATTTTTGATGTAATTCTTGGCTCCAAAATGGAATTTTTACAAATTTTTGCAAATGTTTGCGAAAATATATTTTTCGTTTTTTGTCTTTTTTATATTTTCTTAAATATAGAAAACAACCTTGGAATCCTTCCCACTTTTGATTTTCCCTAGATGCCCACCACCCACTCAGTAATAGGGATTGGTGAAGACCTCTTTGAATTTTTAGTTCTATGAATCAAGTGGTTACTTATAGACAGACATACAATAAGAGTAGAACTAATCAATACTGTGCAAAGTTATCACAGTTTTGTATTTAAAACCTCATTCACCCATTCCCTTATCCCCAAATGAAAACAAAAATATGAAGGATTTATTAAGAAAACAATTTCATAATGCAAACAAAAACATTGTTCCAAATGTTTACAAAAAGGATACCTTTAAAATGCAATAAAAATAAAACAGACTTGAAAATTTTTCAACAGATTGAATCACTGAAATAACATCAATGATACTGATTAATAGATACAAGTTCTAATTTAGTCTATATTTGCCAAGCACAGAAGAAAAGGTGGGATACATATTATTAATAAGTAGATTTAGCATCCTTTTACTAAATGGAATTATGAAAATGTGCTTAATAGTTGGGACATGGGGTACACATATGACACCAACACCAATTAGACCAATACTGATATAATAATTGGGAGTACCCTAGTACCCTAGTACCAGCATACGTGCTGGCTTCTTAGTACCTTACCCCCCCTCCTGTGCAAGTACGTACAAAGAATTCAAAACAGGTAATATAAATATAATATTTTAACGGTTTATAATTGATATCTGTCAAACCCCTCTCTACTCTTTGTCCTAATCAGCAAATACACCATGAACAATAAAGGTGAAAAGTCTGTCCCAATCATTGGGACGGCTGGCAATCGTTAATAACAAGGACGTTTCCAGTCACTATGATCAAGGTTGGTAGACAAATATTAGATGTCAAACCTCTGCAAGCCAAAAAGGTTACAATGTTTTATGACTATATTTGTGTTAAGTCAGCATGGCATTTAGTTTGCCATTAATAGATAGTGGTAGTCGTAGATCTTTAATTTTCACCTGCCTTTAATTTTCTCTGTGTGCAAGTAGTTCATATACATAGTTTGGAGTCAAGTAGTTGTCTAGTTTTTCATGCAATTTTAAGTTTTTTAGTTCTTTATATTTCTCTCGAATATGAGAGACAGTATTGTTAGATTTTAAACATAAAATGAGAGCTTCAATGATACAATTTGTAAGGAGGAGTTTTTTTTTTATCTGCCATTTAATTTCTGACATTGGTTATACCATTGTTATCGTCTATGTTTGGAAACATGTCTACAACATCTAAACTAGCTTACAGGAAATGTTTAAGGTGTCTTTAATTTGTGACTCCAGTGAATCAAGTGTTGTTCAACAAAAACTGACATATTTTCAATGACTGTACCACAGCAACCCCCCTTTTAAATTTTGAACCCCCTGCTCCTACTGTCAATTTATTCAGCAACTTGGGCATTGTTTGGTGAGAATTTATCAAATTTAGATGTGCATCTGTTTGTGCTTCTGTTAGGGTTTTTTCTCAGTAACTAGTCATGGGATCTTTTTTACACGAAGTTAGAGGTCAGTAGAAGGAAGAATGTACCTGAGGCGGATTTCCAGTGGAAAATCTGTCTTTCGTTAAAAATCTGTTTTTTTAGTTTGTTAAGGAAAAATTTAATGTTTTTTAATCTGTTTAGCAAAGTGCTGCATCTTTTAGTGAAACCGCTTGTCTGGGAAAAATCTGGTTCTCAAGATATTTTGAAAAAGTCTCTCAGCCAATCAAATTGCACCATTTTCCTTATCTAAATATCTCATGAATATATGAGTTGCAAGGTGGTAGATGGAGGATCCTTGGATCGCCCCCTTAATTAATTGGTAAATATCTCCCAAACCTTTTGCTTTTTCGACGTTTTTTTCGTTGAATTTTAATATTTATTTAAATGAGACACCTGACAAATTTTGATGATCCTATATTTTTCTATATAAAAGCCTAAAATACATCAATGGCCATAAAACATGTTGAGATTATCCATTCAACTTTATACTTAGGGACAATGACAAATTCGTTTTGAAAAACTAAACCTCATTATGACGTTTAAATCAAAAAACCCTCCCCCCTCAGGCAAACATCACATCCATGCGGATGAAATATAATCTTAAATAGATGGGATAGACAGCAAGTAAAATCAATTTTTCTAGTATAGTCTTAAAAACAAAATGCTGTCATGCAGCAACAAATTACATCAATCTACATCATAGTTCTACATTATTTTTGCTTATGTTCGAGAGCCGTTTTATGTTTGTCTAGTTGACGATATGAAGAAAAATCCAAACCATATTTCTTCCCGTTAACCACAAAATTACATCGAAATTCCTTTTTCAACGAAGCAGGCTGACCAGTCTGTTGTTTTCTGGGATGGAAAAATGTATAATGTTTCTCCTTCTTTTTTCCTATTAAAGTTCCACGATGGACAAATGGTACAAGCTCCAACAATATTATCTTTTCTTCTAGGGAGGCCAGAATCAGGGGCTGTTACTTTGATAATAAATAACATGTTGAAAACCAGTTATATTTAATGATAATGTATGGGTACATTCATCAGGGTGATTTTTTAACTTTTTTCATACGAAGTGAATAAAGTGAAAAATCCGTAAAAGCAGATGAAAATTACTGGATTGTTAAACGTCAAATGGTCTAACCCCCTCTTACGTCCTTACGTTAAGTTTTGCAAAACGGATTTATACGTCGTCCCTTAGACAGGATTAAGATATTGTTAAAAGAAAGCATTCAACAAAGTTTCATGAAAACCTGACGCTGTGACATCATTTTATGACGTTGTGGCGTCATAAGACATGTAACAAATTATGGCTTGAAAAAGTTAAATTATGTTAAATTCCGAAAAGAATGTTTTCAACAATTTAAATGAGGGGTCAACGGGTCTCCTGATATGACGAACTAGTTTTCTCCATATTTTCCGAAAGTCGGAAAATGATGTATTTTTATTTTTATGATGTTATCACCAATGATGTTTTGATTACGTCACATCAAAAAATTTGATGCCAATCGAAGGTTTTTGATTCATCCTACAATTATGCCAAGTTATATCTTTCTAGCTTATCATTAAGGTTATTTTCAATGAAGGAACCAAAGATCCCCCCATACGAAATAAGCCCCCCAAATAGGGCCATACAAAATAGGGTTAACGAGAAGAAGTCATAAATATATTTTATGTCACACAGACCAAAATAGCACTTTTTTCAATATTGCTAGAAAATGACTAAATTTTTTTTTTGATTTTTTGCATGAAGTTAGAGGGGGATAAGAGAAACATTTTGTATATTGATCACTTTTTAGGAAAATTCTGGTTCTCGAAATATTTTGAAAGAGGCTCTTGGCCAATTAGATTTCACCATTTTTCAAATTTCAATATCTCACAAACTGTTTGAGTCAAAGCCTACTATATTAGATTGGTATATATGGAACATATTTGACAAAAATAAAAATTTCTTCAGGGCATTGTTAGGGCTCAATCCCCCAATTTTTGGGCCTAAATTGGGCCTAATAAGGCATTTTAGATAGGGTAGAATAGGATTTTTATGATGATTTGAGATTTGCAACATATATATGCAGATAATCCTCATTTGTCTATGGCCATAATAAGGCTTAATCCCCCGATTTTGGGCCCTAATTGGACCTAAAATGTTATATTTCAATGAAAATCCATATTAGAAAGCTGAAAAATCATCAAGATATTATCCAATTGGATTTTTTTGATAGTTTGAGATATGTGAGACATACTAAAAAACACAAGTTAAAAGTTTTTCTCGTTAATGAGATAATGTATTTTACATTTTCGGCCTTCACTTAATTTCCCTAAAAATCTGTTGTCCAGGCCTGTCCTATAGTAGGTTTTGGTTTGAGTATATGAGTTGATATTTTGCAAGATGGTAGACCTTGATCAGAAGAAGTCATAGATATTCTTCATGATGTCACATGTTTGCTCAAATGCCTGAACATGTCTGGACATGCCCAAATTAGGCCAAATTAGCTTTTTGCTAATTCACTTGAAAATGGAGTTATCATTTAGTGTTTCTGATTCCTGGTTGCTATAAGTAAAACGACTACTGAACTGATATGTGATATCATCATGTACACTAAAGACTAATTCAATGTTGTAACTTTGTTCTGGTCGCGCTACTTCTGTAGCGAGAGACAGTAAAAGTTATATCTGTTTTCTATGTTTTGGGTTCACAGATCTAGAGCCTTTTGGTTCGTCTCCCAGTGAGTTTATACCACAAATAAATGTTAAATTGATTGGCTACTACTTACCATTGGCAACTGTTTGGTAGGTTGATAAATCATTTTTTGGTGCGACAATTGAAAGTGCTTGTTTTTCCAATAATATATAGTTGAAATAAAATATATTCAAAATAAATATATAAAACTAAAAACGCTTGTTATTAAAAAATGCCATTGGACAGGTGAACCTGTTCTGGAGCTGTAAGGTTATACACATGTGAATTATCAGTTATTGAGAATGTTTCTATGATGCTTTTCTTTTTTCTAAAAAAACGAAGAGAATTAATTAGATCAAGCTATAGAAAAATTTATAAGAAAAAAGAAGAGAAGAAAAGAAAAGAAAAGGTGGATTAACAGTCATTGGGGATTAGGGACACTATTCAAGCCTTGGTAAAAAGTCTTTTCTTATTCGGGCCAAGTTAGGTAATTTCAAAAGTAAGATTATTGCTTATTACATTTTAATTCCATTTGTTTTGTTTTTTTTAATCTTGACTGGTGATAGAAGAATTTAATGATGTTTTTGAGTACTTGTCTAACAGTTTCAGTTCTTCTGTTGTTTCGCACACTTGCCGTCAGAACTAGACAGATAATATCCAAAAGGGATTAGGATTTTAGTTTTCTCACAGTCCTCTAAATGACACTTATGGTAGGATTTACACAAAAAAGAGTGGCCACACAGTGAACACACATATTTGTCACTTTGATCATTCTCAGGAGACTTTTCTTGAGATGTTTCATCATATATGTTGCTACATTGTTTCTATAGTGATCAGCCCTCTTATAAAGTTTTTCGCATTTTTGACTTCACATATGATCTTTGTGTGACAACATGTGTTGACAACATCTGCTGGCAAACTCATTCATCTTTGAGCATTTCTGTTCATCCATCTGATACACAGAATACATTTTGCTCATTCGTTAAGTGGTGATAACTTGCCTGACCTATGGTTATTACTAACCCACAGTTGTGGGGTTATTATGAAATGTTAACCTATAGCGTTATGAATCTCATTTATAAATAATAGCCCATTTATTTCATGTATGCTAATGAAATGTTGTTGAAAAATAAATTTCTCAAATTTTTTTGTCAATGATTTTTTAGTGAAAGAAAAATCGATAATATTTTTTTTCTTTGAATGTTTCTTTGAAACATTAGTTCTAAGATTTCAATCTTCTTGAAACTTTTAGTGGATCTTTGTACAACCCTTTCGTTTATACTCACATTAAATTTGGTGGAAAAATAATGTCTTTGAAGCCTTTTCTTAACGAAAGAACAACTTCTGTATTTCTATTGAATATGTCAATAAAATATGTAAACATTAGACATGGCATATTTTTTGCAACTTTTAAAGAATATAAATCTTGTTTTTTACTTGTGAATCGGATTACAATAATAACTTACTCAGAAATAATTCAGCTTTGATAAGATGTTAACTAATTCGTTAGTTAACACTCATCTCAGCTGAATTATTTTCATCGTTATTTGTATATTATGACTGACCCGTGGACCATCCACAGGAGGGGTAGTTGAGGTAATGCAAAACACAAATATGTTTTATAGGACGGAATTTATTACCCTAAATAATTTTTACATCTCATCCCTTCCAGATAGCTATTAATATGATCCATTGATTTTATGACGGAAAAAAAAAGATGCGAAAAATAACATTTTGCCCAAACAACAGTAACTTCAGCAGCATTTTAGCAAAATTTTTAAAAGGGGTCTTGCTTCTCTCTGTAAGTAAAATACAAAAACTAATTTCAAAAATTCAATTAATACATTGATGTAAAAAATTCAGAATGTTATTGCTTGACGTGCTTGAGATAAAAATTACGCATGTTGTAATTGGGGCAGGGCATTGAAATAGTTTGTTTAATATCGATGACTTTCGCTCTTATGAAAAAAAATATTTAGTCAATAATTTTGCCAAGTGTATTTGTGGATTTTTACTAAACTATTTTTAGGAAATATTCATAATTTAACTTGAATTTTCATTTCTTTCTTTGCATTGCCAGCATTACTCCCAACAAACCAAACATCAAAATCAAAACAAAACAGAAACAGAATTAAAATCAATATAACAGAATAATAATGTTACTCTGGATGGAGGATTTGTCCTGATTGTCCTGGTTGCATTCTTTTTTCACAATAAGCGAAACCCTATTAACTAATATAACCCTCTTTAACGGTGGAACCCTCTTTAACTGTGAAACCCTCTTTAACGGTTGAACCGTCTTTTAATGATGCAACCCTCTTTAACGGTGGAGCCCTCTTTAACGGCGGAACACTCTTTAAACGGTGGAACACTCTTTAACGGTGCAACTCTTTTTGACAGAGCAATCCTCTTTTTAGCTGTGCAACACTCAACCAGTCAAACTAATCAATGGTAATATAAACAACTGTTCGCAGATCAGTAAATTGAGCAATTCACATGCACAATTTTTTGCGCTCCTAAACTGCTTTGTGTGGTGAAGGCGTGCGCGATCGCGTGCATCTTTTGACAAAGACTTTCGCAGATACAATAATAAACATTACGTTTGATTTAAAGTTTCATAGTGTCATGTTGCTAAAGATGAATACTTGTTTAAAATAAACTTTTGATTATTTTGCAAGAAAACTGTATGATTGTTTGATGATACCAATTAATTCTTATCATCAAATTTAATTTGAGTTGGTTAAATATGTAGCTAAAGCAAATAAACTAATTTACACCAACTTAAACTCCATGCATGAGCATATACATTATATATTATAAATCGGTTGGGTTTCAGGGGGTAACATTTTAAAAGCGAGTTTCTCCTGTAAGTAGTGTAAGGTTTCATGACATGTCAGCAAAATCTATTGAATTCATAAGTAAATTGAACGGTTTTATGTAACAGATAACTAGTTTTAAATTAAAATACTTTGCGGTCATTTCAATTTGGTTTAAAGCACATTGTGTTCCATATAAATTTTGCAGTTGAGCCTAATTTTTTTTTTTACATTATTTCGCTCAAAATGACTGGGAAACAAGTGCTAATTGATGAATTGTACTTTGGTTTTTTACATATATGTTTGATCACATGACTATATAATTGTATATTGCGCTTACATGTATTTGTAAATAATGTTGTAGTATAACCTCGATTTATACTATTGCATGCGTGAAAGCTCCTTTAGAGTATAGATTATTATTTCAAATATTTCTATATGTTGAATATTACTTTCATTCTATTTGGTCACATCGCTAATCACATGATTTAATTTGTAAGAAATCTCCTCTTTATTCATTATATACTAGGTAAATCTGCTTGAAATGGAGCCCATTGATATCAAAATAACCATGAACACTATTTATCTCATGTTAAAACATTTAAAATATTTAAATTCAAATATTTATCAAATATTTATAGAATGATGTTCTTTCCCGAATAAAAGTAGAGAACTAAGCAAGGAGAACATGATAATTTGAGAAGGAAAGAACACTATAAACATTTAATAATAAATAAATTATTCTCCTTCGCCAATATCTCGCCTTTTTTAAAAAAAGTTTTTTTCCATAATGTTGAGATAATGAAGGGTTGTGCTAATATCTTGCTTAAAATCAGAAAAATAGATTAAACTTACAAAATTAATTCTTACAATCTTCCTTAATGTTGGGTAAATTGAAGGATATGAAAATCCAAGGGTGGTCTTCACTTAAAGTTACACAATATTATAGACTCTCA